>JAWNMD010000151.1:3000000-3172882 GCA_035044365.1 Drosophila neotestacea
TCAGCCAGCCAGCCAAATAACCAGCTAACCAGAAAACCAAACGGGCCATTCCAGGTAAGAAGTAAGTAGGTTGCTTGGCCAACAGGCCACTAAGCCAATAAGCCACTGTACCAGCCACTCAGTGGCTGACTGGTTGGCATTTAACGTACAGCCAAATCTTCTTGCCTGCTTGCACCTCTTGCATGCTGTTGTTGTTGTTGTTGTGATCGCTTTGAATGGATTCGAATTTTGAGTCAAAACATGCGGATTATTTTTGGCTTTTTTTAAGAAGAGACAATGGACTTGATGAAGGGTATAATGACAAAATACATTTTATAATGTTTATAAGTGTATTACTTACATTTTTATTTTCAACTTGTATTATCCGAATAGAAAACAGGTAATATCTTACAGTTTTTATAGAAAATTTACAAACGTCTCATTTTTAAATTTTTATATTAATTTTTATAATAAAATGTAAGTAATTTTCTTTAAAATGGTATATTTTGTAGTAAGTATCGACTTATTTTCTTCTTCAATAAAGACTAATGAGCTGACTCTTAATATTTGATAACCAGCAAATTACTTTAATTTGTTCAATTTATATTATAAATTATAACCGTTACGATCCCTGACTAGGATGTGGGATAAAATAAATGTAAATAAAATGAATAATGTGTAGTGGCTGTTCATACGAGTGCCATTGTTGTTGATTGTTTGACAGTTGTTGTAGCTACCGCTAGTCGAAATCTCTTACACTTGTTTATTTTGGCTGACTTGTGGCATTGTTGTTGCTTGTGCTTTTGCTTTTGCTGTTGCTTTTTACTCGCATTAATAAATTTCACATACACAGCATCGAAAGAGGGAGCCTGTCTACAGTGTGAAGGTCGCGTACCATTTATCTTTCTCTTGTGACAGCTGTTCCAAATCCAGTTTTGTTGTTGTTTTCTCTCCTTTTTTTGTGGCTCTTTATGCACTTTGCCAGCATTTTATGCATTTTTAATAAATTTTTGGTTAATTTTGTTTCCAACTTATTATTTTATGTATATAAAATTTCAATTTTTTGCAACTTGAATCTGAACTGAGCCGCTTTTGTCTGATTATAGAGAGGGGCAAGCACTTGAATGGCTTCATAAAGCCAATGCCAAAGAGGCGCCCATCTCATAATTGGCATCGTTGGGACGCGTTGATTGGCAAATTGTATGCAATTATTGAAACTGACTGCCCTATAGGAAAAGTCCCCAAATGTTCGAATAACCACAAAGTTCGTTCATCTTTTGGCTCTGTTGACATTGAGACGTTCCCATATTGCGGAAGTTGTGCAAAAACCAGACAGACAGACGTCCAGCATAAGTATTTAGCCATAATTGTAGATTACACATCGCCCAGGTATTCATTACAGCCATAAGCCATACACATGTGTGTATGCCTTCAATTTCTTTGCCCGTCTTTCATTTCAGTAGTCAAGTTGTTGGTTAGCTTACCCGAAAACTAACCTAACATCTGAGCCATGTAAATCGTTTCGCTGAGCTCAATTAACTTAAATTGGCAACACTTCGAGCGCATCAAATCATTCTAACAACAACAACGATAGCAAAGTTAAAGCATTTTTTAAATGTTATTTAGTAATTTAACATTCAACTTTGAAATAGTTTTTGGTTATGCAATTTGCAATTGACGCTCGCAGCATGTGCAAAAATATAACAAAAGACTTAGGCAACGAACTTGACACGCAGTACGAAAAAGGTTCATGTAAAGTTTTGTTGTATAAGCAGCCAGCTGGTTAAAGTGAAATAAAGAAGCTGCCCGAAGGCGTTAACTAATTAACCTTATTAATATGTTAATTTTGATTAATTTAATGGTTAGCGATTAATAAGCTCGCTGTTTGATTCATTTTTTTAAATTTTTCAACTATGATCAGTCGATTAAGCAATTAAAGTAAATATGAAAAGTAAATAAGATAAAAAATAAACATTTAAATATATTTAAAAATATTTAGAAATGTATTTTTTATTTTTAAGTTGAAACACAGGGAACCCGTATGACTTATCTATTTATTAATATCGAGTATGAAGAGTTGAATTATTAATTTAAAGCAAAAATAAATAATTATATATATGACATTAACCTTTTATTCATCTTACGTTCTACATACAAAATTATATTTATTATAACAAAAATATACTAGTTTTAATGTATATTATTTTTGTGTTGCATGGAATATGACAGCTACTAGCGACCCTCTATGACCCCTACCAATTAATTCTTGCCGCTTCTCAATCTGCAACATTAAATCTTGAAAAATGCCTCAAAGCGCCAACACACCCACCATAATGTGTACAGTAGCCGGTCTGCAATTCTTTTTTTCAATTATGGCCAAGTGGCTTTAAGCCCTCTGTTGCCACTGTTTTGAGTTGACTTGGCAATTCTTGCTAACTTAGCTAAATTGCCACGCGCTCTTCGCTTCTCAGTTTTCGGTTGGTTGCCGTGGCAAATCGTTGAAGCGTGTCCGCTTCAGCTCATTATTGGCTAACAATTTTCCAATAGTTTCAGCTAAATAACAACAACAAGTACTTGGTTTGTTGTTACTGTCTGTGCGTCTAGTTAGAGCCGTGTATGTTGTAATTTATACGTTTATTAACCGCTTCTCTTTCTCTCGTTCTCTTTATCTTTGTTTATCTTTAATCTCGTACCATTTTTTACTTTGGCCTTTGTAGCACATTTCGCTAAATGCTCCAATTACGCTGTAGAATTTTGGCTGTCATATTTAAACTTGGCTTGAAAGCGTTTGTTGTGCAAAGTCCTTTCTTGAGTGCAGATATTATGTTATTTTTTTGAATTTATGAATTTTTATGCCTGCCTCTCAGAGCTGACAGTTGAGACGAAGGCCGCCAACGAAGCATGGCCAACGAAAACAGGCCTTAACAATAATGTCTGTTTAAACCAAAGTCAGTCCTGACCTAAGTCACAGCATTTTTGATTGGCGTTGCTTGGTTACTTTGTCAGACTTTGGTACTGGAGTGGCTGTAGATTGATGGGTTTCTGGCACATTAAAGCAAACTCCTCGAAAATTATGAGCTTATCAATGGGCAAATCAATTTGTTATTAAAAAAGCATGTATTATATAAACGTTGTTATAAGCTTGTCGCATGTTCAGTTTATTAGCAATATGTGCCCCAGGCACCACCACCAACAACAACAGCAACAACAACAACATTGTGTGGCAACAACGCCGTGAATCACATGCTTATGCCAATATTTCAATTTAACGGCTAAGAAACACCACAAAATATATTCCCAACAACAACAAAGCAAGCACTTTGTCATGTAACTGTTGCTCTTTGAGTTTCATCGTTTTTTTTTCTATCTTTTTTGACAACTATTGCACTTAACCATTTTGCATTTTGCGGTTAATTAAGACGACTTCTGTGCCCAGCCATAGCCATAGCCAATTTTATGTATTTGTGGGCGTTTTGAATGGATGTGTGGATGATTAGTTGGTAGTTGGCACCGCTGTAAAGTTAACTGGTCAAAAGAGCGTTGACAAAAATGGAAATTGCTGTTTCAGTTGTGTGTTTGAAAGTGAAACTTTGTCTTGTGTCATTTGGGAATTTTCAGATTTTATGATTATTAGGCAAGAGTACATCCTCAAAAACGATTAACACCTGCTTAATAGTGAGCATACAATTGGTTTCTATACTCATGAATCAGTAAGGTAAATAAAGCCTTAGCTAATTAGTCATTTTGGATGGGAAATTTTGCCCCAGAATTATTTGTTTTTCATTTTATACTGATAAAAAGAGATGTCAAATAGAAGTATGAGAAAATTAAACTGCAAACAAATCGTCTGAGTGAATGAGATGATTTTATATACACAGGCTTTGAATAATAAATGTTATCCAAGAATTAATTATTCATCATTTCCAAATCTCTTCCATGCTGTTCCATCCAATGTCAATGACAAATCGTGCATTGAACTGCAAACAAGTTGAACGGAAAGCATAAATGGAGACCAGCCTTCAACTCTTTCTGTACTTTCGACACACCTCAAACTGTAACTAGCATTTCTTTGTGATGTTTACACACAATTTCACACTTTTTTTATTTCACTTCGTTTGTTGAACGCCAACACAAATATCTATTATTTTATACCCAACATCCCAGCCTGACATTGACTTACATATTTTTGGTAAGCTGTTATTTATATTTTTTAGCAAAGGTAGGTCAAATTAACGTAACTCTTGTTTGACTAACACTTGTCGTAAAAGAACGGTATAAAGATTACAAAATATTTAAAATTTGTGGGCTTAAATTAAATTTAGAACTGGTTGATTATTTTAAAAACCTAAAATAACAACTAAAAATTAAAAACTATGACCTTAACATTGACTAGACCTTTAGAAAATGAAAGCATTTTTCAAATTAAGAGAAAGAGGGTGAAACTTATTAACAAAACTACGTGATTGCGGTTGCATAATTGCACCGAAGCTACAAAAGAGGTCAACCACATCTACAAGAAATTCTACACAGCAATTCTTTTGCAGCAACTGCAAAATTTTTGAATATTTAATCGCAGCAACAAATTGTGTTTAAACAAACAATCTACAAAACAAATTCGCTTGAACAAACAAAATCTAAATGATGTTTTCCTATTAATATAAATCAGATTCGATAATACTTTAACCAAATAACACTATCGAGCAATGTTCGTTTTTGTATATTTAAGAATCAGAACCTTGTTTGACTGAGAAATCCATAGCACGCAAAAAAATCTTGACTATTTGATGCCTTATATAATTCAGAAGCTTGATCGATAAACAGATTTTAACATGCACTTGTATTCTCCTTTTATTTATTTTCACATTATATATACATAGTTATATTTTTAGCTTATGATTTCATTGGGATTGATTTCTTAAAAAAAATCGATTTGAAATAAAGAAAAGGCACTAAAGCAAAAAAAAACTTTATTCTTGATTTAGTTTACCACAAGGCGCAATTGCTCATACGCCCTGTTGAACACTTTTAAATTATATTTAGATTCAACTTACTTTTAATTTAAGTATCTCTTGCAAAGCCGCTAATCCAAAAAAATGTCGTTGTTAATTTCACTTGTAATATCTTTTGGTTAAGAACTGCTTTTATTAAACTGCCTTTATAGCTATCACATTAGCCGCATGTTCAAGGGATTTAAATTTATTTTCGATTGCTGCCAATTTAATAAAAATTTCGCATATCCTTTTTAAAGCTTTTAATTCACACACAATACACCATTTTCAGATGTGTGAACAATTTAATGTATTCTTTATTCATTTATTTCGCATTCAATTAATCAAATCTCACACAACAAAACTGAAATTGAAACTGAAATTGAAACCGAAATGGAAATCGAAATCGAAATCAAAATCAAAACTGAGACGCGATCGCGCACTGCTCCGAAGAGAGCATATGTCGTGTGTCGTTTTAAAGTTGAAGTTGACGCGTCGAAATGAAAAGCTCGCATGAATGGACGAACGAAGCCGCAAGACGTTTTTGTTCAAAACCCAAGACTTAAGTCGACGTCGTAGCTCAGTCTCTGCCAGAGTCACAGCCTCAGTCGAAGTCGCAGTCGCAGTCGCAGCTGTTGCAGCAGACGCCGACTAAGTTTCGAGCCGAGCACAAACCGCCTCGGCTGCTGATAAATGTTTCTCTGTGTGTGTCTGTGTATGTGCAAATCTCAGCCTAACTTAAGCTTCATGCTAATATTTTGTACCAGATTTGAGGTAAAAATGTTCGTTTTCAATTAAAAGTGTACCCTATCTTTATATATATTAAAAATGGCTGAGAACATGTTCTGAAAGGAATCTTTCAGGATCGCTTTATTAAAAATAGGTGAATTTATAAAAAAAATTTAGTTATTGAATGGATTGCCTCTTTTATATCGAGTTATTTTTCAATAAAATTCATAAAATCTTTAATCATAACTAAATTATATTCTGTGGTAAGAATATTCTAAGCAAACTGCAATTTATGTACTAATACATATTATTAACTTAAGAATCTTAATTTAAGAATTCAAGTTAAAATTAAAACAATATTTTTATAAAATTTTTCCGTTTAAGTGTTAACTTTTTTTAATATAACAAGCAAATTTAAATAATATAATAAATCACGAACTGTGTGGTAAGCTTTGATTAACATTAGCTTGTACCTATTATAAATCTGCTTATTTATTGCAGTGACTAGAGCAATAAATTAGAATTAAGCCCTATACTTTTACTGTACTGAAACAATAAGAATAATACAAAACAAATAAACAAATAAAAATATAATTAAATTTTGAATAAACATTCAAGTAAATAAATAAAGTTTATATTGGCTAAGCCTACAAAAGTGAGCTTTCTATCAAATCTATTAACTCAAAGTGTACCAACGATAAAAAATGTACCATTTTTGGTACAAATGTACCAATGTATCTTTTGCCGCAATCCTCGCTGTCAGCTGCGACGTCGCGTCGCTGCATTTTTGCAGTACAAAAATTTGGCAATCTCTTTATGGCGATCAACTGGCGTCGTGACGTCAACGTCGACGTCGCAGTCAGCGTCGCTGCTTGTTGTTCTCAGTACCCGGGAGCTATATGGTGAATATACTTGTACATTTTTGCACGCTGTGTTGAGTTTTCCTTTTGTTGACTTCTACTCGTTTTATGCTAAAGTGTGAGGGGGTTTTTTTTATTTAAAATGTTTAAGTCGACTTCTGCTGAGTCACTTGCCGTTTATCGTCGTCTGACTTGTGGTTCTAGTTTAGTGGCCGTAAACAGATCTTAAGTTGAGAGCATTCATTGAGTGCCTCAATTGCTTCCTACATTGTTTACTTTAGGCCTGTAAATCGTTAAGGGTTTTTTTCCGAAGGATATTTGAAGCGACAGTTTAAGATTACTCATTCACGTGTTTCCTTTTACATTTAATTAGTCTTCTGATGCATAATACTTGTCCGAAGAGAGCTCAAGGACAACTGAAAGAGCTGGAAGAGTCGAACCTTAACCTCCTTAGAAACTTCGAGACTATTGCAATAGTTTGACCACCATAAAGGTTACGTTGCGAAAATTCTGAATATTTTTTAATACTCATTCAAAACAAGTGGGCAATTTAAAGTGGAAAATTTTATAAGCTCATAGAGAGCAGTTGTTATTTTTTATTAGGTACTGAAACTTAATGCTAACTATCAGACACTCGGTCTCGCTCAGCTAGCCATAGTCAAGCCTCAAGCCCTTAATAAATGTACTTATATTAATAAGTATGTAAAAGTTGTACTAACTGCTTAGACAAATCAATAAACAGATTCATGCAATGTTATTATCAGATTCAGTTTGTTCATAAACAAGAATTATTGTAAGCTACATTTGACGTCATTTGAATTGATATCATATCTGTGATATTAAATATAACGACATCAAAGTTTGCACCGTTAAGTAATTGATACTAGTCTTACAATTTGTTAAGAGAACTCGTGAAACCCATAAAGCATAAAGTTATTTTTAGTTGACTTCTTTCACATTCTTAAAGAATTGTGGCTGCTAATTATAGGCTATAGCCTATACAATATATATTATCTATTCAAGTTAAGATCTGTTTGTGGAAACTATGCAATGAAAAACGATTGCAAGTGCAATGTTTAATGGACTTTTAACGATCTTTAGTCTCATTTGCATATTACTGCTCTTAACGGTAATACTTGTATGTCATAATCTATTATATTCCATTTAAATCCATTGCATAGATCACCTCAAAGTTCAAGCTTTGCTTGATTAAGCTCTTATCATATTAAACACCATGATAAAGCGGAAATAATCTTTTAACCGAAACAATTACAATTGAAAGGAACAAATTAGTTGAAGAACTCAATCAACAAACACTTAACTCCAAATTTCAGAAAACAACATCAATAAGTGAAACCAAGCGTTAAGAAGTACATATTTCCCATGTTTATAAAAGTTCAGTAAAGTCAAGCTCAAGTGTTTCGGGCATTGTTTCAGAAAAATGAAACCTCAACCTCAACCTGACTCGGAACAGACTTAAAGTCCGTTATGGCAATACATTGCATAAGATTCGAGTATGTATTCAGTCTCATTTTCGTACAAGGATATTTCTGCACTTATGCAAAAAGACCTTAATCTAATAAGCCAACGAAGGTTGCACTTTTTGGGGCTTAAGTTTGACAAGAATGACTTTAATTGTTGTCATGAAACGAATTTACATATTTGGACATGTTGTGCACAACAAGCATAAAAATTAAATGTATATTGTTTATAATTATAATTGCTACTCTGGTTAGTTTTTTTGGTTTGCTGGAAAAGGCCACAATGCACATTAAAAATGTCGCTATAGAGGCACAAACCAAATTATATTAACATATATATATAAACTAGCAGCACAGTTGTCCAGTAATTGCCAAAGTGTCGTTTGGGCTGAAGGGAAAATCTTTGCTTTAATAGATCAAGTTTGCAGACAAGTTCAAGTTTGAGTGGCAAAATAAAACACAGCAACTAAATGCGCAAATGGGTGATAAGAATTGTCATATCAAAGTATGACTTAGAATATAGTACTTCTAATGATGATCTATGAATAGAACCTGCTTTTATCATAGTCGCATTGCGCACCTTTGTGTACCCAAGGGCTTTTCTCGACATCTCAAGGGGTTGTGTATGTATATAATTTATAATTTCACAATTCTTGCGAGTACATATATCACATCTCTCATATACGACAGATAGTTTAAGCTAACATCAAAAAGGGTGTGACCAGAATGTCAAATATCAACGTCAGCCTATCCTTCACATTGAGAGGTGAGTTACCCGAGGAAACAGGTCTGGGTCGTAGCCTACTAAAGATCGAAAGATCAAATGGCATCTCATTGCCAAGCGAATCGGAAATCAAATAGCGCAACGTGTCCAACAACAATATGACCTAGCAAAAATATATACATACATATATATGTCTATTAAATATTGTATAAAAATATTGCCAAAAAATGTGGCATGAAGTGCAATAATTTTTACATGTATTTCAATTACTCAAACGTAAATGGGCTCTCATAAACGGGTTTACAAAGCAGACAGTCAACAACTACAACAACTACAATAAGTAAAGTCAACATTGTATTCAGCCTGGTCTTATTGGGCCATAATTCACAGACGGCTGGCTTAGAAGCCAAGCTCGAGGAGTTTACACAGCATTTACTTTGATTTCTTAACTTTTTTGTTTTCAATTATTTTACGAAGGACACCATTTTAATATCGTTTTTTGTTTTTTCTTTTTCTTTTGCTTGTTGGCAGTGGAATGATTGGGGGATTCCAAGGGGATTTGCCAAGAGGAGGAATAATGCAAAATCTTTATAAAGTTTTCGTCGTTAACGCGCCATACAATAAAGGCGCTGATATGGAAATAATTACCAGCAGACTTTTTACATTAATTTACTTCAGGCTAAAGTTTCGATTTATCTTGTGACGCTGTTAGTTTTATTTTATAAATGTTTTTCTTGTGAGATACTGAAATCATATTTGTAATCTTGAAAAGTTCTGTACTTAGTAATCTTGCATAATAGTTAGTGATAAATAATTTGACATGTAAAGTTGCCAGTCCCAAGGATCAACAGATTTGAATGTTGCATAACTTCGCCAAAACTAGACTGATTTTTAAATAGATTTTAAAGTAGTTTTTTTTTATTAATATGTAATCAATAATAAATTTTTTTTGTTAGGTAGCTTCAACAGCTGTTGAGCTTTGTTGCATACTTTTGGGCTTAAGACAAAAGTTGCCAAGAGATATTTGAAAAATGTTACAAAATAAGTGCACGCAATGAATGACATGACATTTGATCGGTAATTGTGTATTAAATTTCGCGAGATAGTTGAAAACTGGTTTCCTTGTAATACAGTCCAGTCTAATTGAGTATTCTATAAATCAAATAAGCTACAATCAGAATAAATTGCATATCTTTATACTTGTTTTCATTTCAATTGAAACCTACCACAATTTGACGCTTACGTTTTACGTATGTCTATCTAATTATAATAACGAGAAATTATTTCAAACATATAATCAATAAATTATAGATCTGGCGTAAACAATTTTAATTTTATTAAGTGCTTCACAATTACAACTTGTCTATCTTTATTTAAAGAATTACTTAACTCATTGACGACAATTTGAATCAAAACAGGATTCACACTTAATTAACTAGTTTAAGAATAACTTTATATTAATTACAAATTAATTGCAGCTATACGCATCGCATATATTTTTATTTTAATAATTCCAAATTGATGACAAAATTATGATAACCCTTTGGATCTTTTATTGTTAGACATGGCATAACAGTGGCACATGTTACCCATAAAACTGTAACCTATACACTTTTTTGTTGACCCTAACAGTGGGTCATAAAACAGTGCAAACAAAACTCGTTTTATTTATTACACTTTCTGCACTTTTGACTACCCAAAGAGGCATAATTGTTTTATTTCCACTCACCCATCGCCGGTTCTTTCGCTTGATTTAATTAACTCTCTCTCAGTATTCCTCACACGACCGACACTTAATTATGATTCAATTGTTATTTAATTATTATACAATCGTGCGCAAAATTTTGTTTAATGAGTTTTTTAATACAAAATGTTCCCGCAAATTATTTACATATTTTATAGTACTCAAATCCGTATTTCATTAGGAACTATCAAAGGGTTTTCCGGCTCTTGATGTCATATCTGTTTGACATGATCTCGCGAATGTCTAAACACGACTTCTTGCTTTCAACTTTTAGGTAGTGAGCTCCAGTTCAATTTGAGATTTCTTTGCTACAAGAATTTCTGCTTAAGTGGTCTGACCAGGAGCGGAGTGCGGTTAATAAATTGTATATTTAATTTTTTTACGTCAAAAATAGACTTGATCAATTTCAATTTCAAAAACGAATACTGTTCTGTTTGTAATAATAAATTAAAGTGAAGATAGCCCTCGCAGCGCTCCTGAACTGTGGCACATTTTTAATATGCCTTAATTGAACTATGCGACTGACCTGCTGATGATTTTTGTGCTACATACATGTACTCATGTATGTATTTGGCACAATATTGCTTAGTTATGTGTAGAATGCAGAGCTATAGCTGTGATAAGAGTATGTTATAATTGTAGCAATTATATAATAACCATAAATATAATGGTAAAGATACAATTTAAAACAGATGGGAGTAGTTAGTAGTTAGTATGGCTATAGTTATGATAAGAAGATGAAAGGTAAAATACATATTCATATAAATTTTCATATTTAAAATGTAGCAAATCAAACACATCCAATGCAAATAATAATTATTTTCCTGCTCGCATTTACCTAATTATGTAAATTGCAACCCTTCATTGTAATTTTTAATTGAATCTCGCTTCAAATGTCAATCAAATCAAAACAAATAAAACACAACTACACAACTTAAATAGATGTAAATAATATCTGCAGTTGCCTATGCAAATAAAAGTAAGTAGGAAAAAATGAGAAATTAAAATAAAATGTGCAATCAAAAATTGTGTTGCATGCAACACAAAACCAAACCCAAATGCCAAATGTGTTTTGAAGGCTTCTTTCCATTCAGAAACAGACGCCAAATGTCCATCAGAAATGCAACCAATGGACAGCAGGTTGAAAATGGAAAATGGAAAATGAAAATGGGCGCAAGCCGTCTACGGGTTAATTAAAAATTGTATGCCTCGGGTCGTGATGCTTTCACTCAAACTTCTGGCAGCTAGTTAATTAAAAACTGAAAATGGTCTTAGTACAAATTTTTATTTATATATTCTTAGGAACTAGGGCATTGATTTGCTTGAAAATTTTAATTAGTTTTGCATTTCTTTCAAAGTATTCATTTAATTCATAATCAATTCATATTTCCTGCTTTGTCTTTTATAAGCCCATTTAAGCATCGCCTCAACACGTGACCAGAACAAATTTAACTATTATTTTCATTTCTATTGCACAACATAATCGCATTTATAAGGCAACTACTGCTCTATATATCTATTCAGATTGTCCACATTCATATATGACATATTATTAATCCACCCTTTCACTTATTTCACACCGCATCTAAATTGAAATGCATCCCTTAAATCAGCTTTATTCTTATTGTTCTTTATGCCATTATATTATGGTGAGTCTTCAATCTTACTATGCGATATATTTCAGCACAATCTGTTACCTAACTAAGCGTAACATCGTTGCCACTTTTAGGGTAGTGCGGGTGCATCATGTGGCAACATACTCTAGGTTTCATTAATTTCATTAATATTGTTAATTTTGATGGCACAATAATTTAAATGAGTGTTATTAGAAAAGTATTTAAAAGTGATCTCAACTGGACGTAATAAACTATTCATACGAATATATAAAATAAACTTAACATATTATAAGATAATATTTATCAATCTACATTAAGTTCACGGATTTTGAAGAGTCTATAGTTATTAAAAAATATTATGAGGAATATATTAATATAATACATCACAAAGTTAGGTAAGAGTCTTTGTTGAGCCAAAAATTTGAGAAAATACTGAATTACTTAAATTAAGTGGGAATAACACATTTAGCGTATTCAGAATAAGTAGTTTCATTGTTTCTGATTATTTACAGCGATACTACTTTATCTGAATAACCTTTACATAAAATTATATGATTGTATTTTTCAATTTTTTTGATAATTATAACAGCTGTATTCCCTGTAAGAAAGTGAAGGATTACTTAAAGAGTTACATCATTAAATACATCCTTAAGTTTCCATAGTTTGCACTCGTTGTACTCCACTCTCGTAAATTACATAAATGTAGTTGTAATTTTTGACTAATTACTTACCACTGAAGTACAAACAATTCAACAGTTACTCTCATGTCTGGCACAACAACCAGAAATTAAAAGAAAAAGGAAGCAACATAAATTTTCAACTTACTTACGCCTGGCTAAATAGATCTTGGAAGTCCACTTCACAATGCTGCCAATGCCCACAGCGAGTCACATAACTCAGGGCAACACAATAGGGCCAAACAGAGCAGACGGCAAATATAAAAATTAATTAAAGTCTCGCCTCAAGATGTCCCCTTTTTGACGACCCCTTCATCCTCTTGTATAGAGAAATGTATTACTGAAATAGCGGCAATGTCTTCTTTTCCCAAAATTGTTCACACGTTGCCGGCGACTCGATTGCAACATCTTGTGGCATGATACGCCTTAAAGGCTGCAACAACAATCGTCAGTGTTGCTGTCTAGCCTGGTCTTTATCCTTGTCTCTGTTTCTGTTTCCTTCTATCTTTGTCCTTGTTGCTGCCACATTTAGCAGCCGCGGCGTCAAGTGATGCGCCTTTTTATTTAACGCCCAAATTGCCGAGGCATGCAAAAGGTAACAACAGCAGCAACCCTCGTCGGCAATGTGTTGTTGCTGCTGTTGCTGCTGTTGCTGCTGCTGCTGTTGTTATTGTTTCGAGCTGTCAAATTCTTGTTGTATGTTGTTGCTACTGTGATTTTGTGTAATTTTATTAATCACAACAACACATTCGTTTGCCTCAACTTACACAAACCCTTCTTCCTTTCATCTAACCTCCTTCCCCTTTCAACTTTGCATCCCTTTCAATTTTGGGCCCTGAGTTGCTGTCATTTAGTTTTGACTAATTATGCAATTTGTATGCAATAAAAATATTAATTGCCAACAAGTTTTTGGTCCAAACAAATTAGTAATATTATTATTATTATTCTGAAAAATACAACTCTTATTTCTCTGTGTTTTTTTTTGTGTTTGTGTTTTCATTAAAGCTACTGAGAACAGTGTTTATTTATTTGTTATTCTCGCTCTTCTGATTGTTGTTGACCAGGTTGGTTGAGGGCAAAAAATGTGAATAGCCACATGGAAATTTTCCAGTTGGTTTATTCTGCGCCTTCATGCGAACATCAATGCAAAAATCGGAGTTGCTCTGCTTAAAAAAATAAAAATTAAATATAAATATTGAAAAATTGTACCCTTTATATGTATGCTGATTGAGAAGAGTTGGAATTGGTTAAAATAAAGCTCGATTTAAAAATCATTTAAATTATGTGGTTTATTTCAATGTTTTCACCACTCAACTGACCACTAAATAATATGGTCAATACTTAAATAAACCACATCGGAAACCACAGGCAAACCACACAAAAACACACACACAAGCCATTAATAATTATGCATTGTGTAATGTTAATAAATTAAACAATTAAGTTCGCAATTATTTCAATACAAGCACCTGTTTACTGTCCACTTTTAACCAAATTTACACACATTCGCATAAAAAACTGTGTAATCACATTTAATTTTCATGGAGTGAAATTATGAACTTGCCTCGGATTGCATTAAAACTTTACCGGGAGTAAAATAAAAACTGAAATAAAAGAATGTGAAGAAGTAAAGTTGCAGAACTTTTGAGACGGCAACTAAAAATCGCTTCATTCTAATTACTTCCTGTTGGACAGGGAATTTGAAACTCTCGGAGTCTAAGGAGCTCAGAATCGCGAGCCGCAAAAGGACTTCCTTAGAGCGTGCCAGGACGCGTCTAGTTGAAGTAGTGAGTGTAGAACTGTGTGTGGCCGGGGCCACATAAAACAATCGTTTCGTAATAAAGATGAAAATTTTATTAAAAGATGTCGGAAACAGATGTCGCCGCTGCTCCAAGCTGCCCTCTTTCTACAGACCTCTATACACGCAGGCTGTGCCAAAGCAAAATCCAAAAGTCAGAGCCAACAACCAAATGGAACCAAATGGAACCAACCAACCAACCAACCAACAACACACACACACAGTTTATAATCTTTTATCGCATTTTTTCTACTTGGTTGACACAAAGAGCGTATTTATGCGACTGTTAACGTTATGAAAAGCCCATAATTTGCCAGCCACCCTCTATATACTTGTAATAAAAATAATAAACGTTCTGCTGAAAATCGATAGCAAACAGAATTCACAGTTCAACGTTTAATACGAGTGGAAGGGGGGTGGGGAGGGGGGAGACATCAGTGAGCGGTATTATCGGGTAGCAGCTGATATCGACAGTTGACTTGGCGGCGGTTGTCGTGGCTCATGAAATCCTCTGCTCTCTGTACTGTTATGCTATATATGCTCTGTTATTCTCTTCCTATAACGTTCCCATTGAGTGTCGTGTATAAATGTTTGCGCTTTATTATATTGCCCATCCACGCCCTCAACCGAACGTGCACGTATCCTCCCACACACCTCCCCCACGTCTCGACAGTCAGCCTCCTGCCTTGTTGGGCTACTCCCGCGTGCAGCATCTTGTGACATTTTACCTTATTTTTAAGACCCTGTACTTAAAAAAAAACAAAGGGTCTTGTTAGTTAGTCAAAGTTTACAATCTGATTCCACTATATCAGTGTTCTTCAAATTTTAACCTGTGCAAGAAAGCTTTTTGACAGACTGGGAAAAGTAAAATATAATAATAGAATTCACTCAAATTTAAATACCTTCCTGCATAATGTTCTATAAGCTTTGAGTGAGCTTTTGATCTAAATTTAAGCTTTCTTTCCCAGGTGCAAATGTTCACTGTTGTATATCCTATACAGATTTGGTGCGTTTATGTATTTATTTTAGAACAACAAGTACAGAGTCTTTAATGGTCCGGCTCTCTTAACTGTAGCCCTTCCTACTAGTTCTTTTTTGACTCTGCGTGCTATCGACGTCCATTGTCGTCGCTCTCATGCCGATACACCCGATTCGAGTACACGATAATGATATCCATATAATGATGCGACTGTCAATTCCATTTCATTGGCAGTTTCACGATGCCATAAAGTAGCTTGAGTCTCCTTTGCTTCATGCAATGACATCCTCGACTGTCGACACAAGCCCTGATTTATCTTGAGTCTTTGAACATTATTGGAGATATGAAGATGTCATCAATATTGCTTAATCATTATTTAAAAGAAATTTACTATCAATTTATGTCAAAGTATTTTCATTAAACAATCCTTTTGATGATGGAATAATTAAAAAATAATTATAATTTCTTATGTTAAAAAAAGTATTTTCATTTAACAATTCTTTTCTGTAATGATGAAAGAATTTGAGCAAAATAATTTATTTTCATGTGTAAAAAAGTACTTCTAATAGACTATTCTTTTTCACACTTATCTATATCTAGAATATTTTTAAAAATATTTTTTTCAATCAAAGTTTTCCTTCACATAAACATATTTATAAATAAAATATAAATCCTGTTCTTTACTTAGGGAATAATTAAAAAAAAGAATTTTTAATATAGATAACAAAGTTGTTTAAAAAAATGGCTACAATAAGCGACAGAGCAATATACAGAGAATCCTACATAAAAGCCAGTGAAAAGCCAAAAGCTGAGGCAACAATAGATAACCAACAATATTTAAATAAAGCACAAAACTCAAATCATTTACATATTTCCAATTCAGCAAACACTTTTAGACCAAACACACAAACATACACAGACAAAGGCTCAAATGATTCTCAATTTTGAGCTGAAAAACAATTAAAACTTTTGTTTGTATTCAACTTTGTCTTCAACACTTGGCTGGCAATGTTTTTGGGGTTTAGGAAATCCCCAACCTTCTGAAATACAGTGTGAATTGTGACCCCTTTTCAATTGTCAAGTTAAGCGACATCTCTGTACCTCTTCAGTCCACTTATCAAATAATTGTCCTCATATTATGGCAGCTACAAAAGGATATTCAAACACAGAGAGACTGAGGACACGTATGTATATAAAATTAAGGATTCGCAATGACAACTGGCAAAGTACCAAAAATTGTTGGCAAATTGAAATACTGGTAATAATTTCAGGCAGCCAAAAATGTAAGCCACCCACATGATGCAGAAGCCGTCGCTGGTTTTTGGTGCCAAATAAAAATGTAAGGACACTCACAAATACACAAATACAAATGCGAATACAACAAACACGTACAGAGATACAGGACACACAGACACAGGGAGCTGGTGAAATCCTTTGCATAAATGATGATGGCATGATGAGAACTTTTAATCATTATTATCACATATTTATACGCTTATATGAGCATGTTTTATGTACTAGCTGGCAGAAGCAGAGACAGGCCAAGGATTCAGGCTGCAGGATGTAGTATGCGGAGTAATCCTTTTGAAAGCAAAAACCCACAAATGGCAGCGCAAAAAAGGCTGACAAAACAATGCCAGGATAACACACACACACACACACTTACACATATACATACTAACAAAGAACGTTCTTTGTTATCCTTATTCTTATTGTTGCTCTGAGAGTGCTCCTCGCTCCTCAATGATGATGAGTTTCCAATTCGAGTAAGGCCACGCCCCCAAAACGATGAAGAGGAGAGGGCAACCACTTGCACTTTTCGTTAGCCACAACAAGGGTTGCTTTTAGCTCTATGTCTCTCTGTCTACATATCTGAGCATATACATATAAGTGTGTATGTATGTATGTATGTATGTATGTAGTATACAATAGAGTGGCGCCTCACATAAAAGTCATAAGGAAAAGGCAGCTTTTTCTAAGCTTCTTACATAAACGCCAGACCAAAATGGAAGAGAATCCTTGTCACTTGGCCAACTTGCTCTATGTACTTGGCCAACACTCTGGAATTTCATTATTATTATTGTTGCTGTTGCTTTTGGCTACCCGGCTAGTAAATAAGTCATCATTGTCGATTGTCGTCATCAACGCTCCGAGGACAACTAATTTGCGGTCATAATAAAAGTTAATCTACTGACTCTTGGCTCTTGTTTGCCAAACCGTTGTGTCCCTGCAACTGCTGCAACAAATTGCGTTTGGACACGGACAACTTGTGGCAATGAACTTTTGGCTCAAATGATTGAGCATATTTCATGCGACAACCTGCAATCAGTGTAGCTGCAACTAACTGAATAACTTACTGAAGTCAGACGCTATATAAATGCATACTTAACTCTAGAATATTATTTTATATATAACAGAAAATATATTTAGTTTATTATATTTAAATTTATTTTAGTTTATAAAATGCCCAGATAATACTACTATTTTAGTAGATGAACGAAAGCATTACCAACATTATTCATATTATTTAAATAAAACATAAGTTTAAACTAACTGAATAAATACTTATAACAATTAAATAATTTTAATCAATCATAAGTTGCAGCTAACTGAATAATTTACTGAAAGAGATTTAGATATTAAATCAGAAAAAAAATTAATGTTTAAACTTCACATGAAAATATTCTCAGTATTGTATATTTAAATCAAACAGATAAAATTTACTGAACTTAAACATAATTTAAGTTAAAAAAAAAATAATATATTATTCTCTGAGTGGAAAAAAATATATTCAAATCAATCATATTCTTAAGTTAAGTATACGTATCAATAATTTAATTCAAATCAAGCAAAATTTGGAACTTAGTAACAAAACAATTTACTAAATCCAGACAGATATACAGACTTTATGAGGATTACTAAAAAAATAATTTAAAATATAAAAGGCAATTTTTAATATTTTTATATATTAAATTTATTACTTTTACCTGCTGTTCAACTGTTAACGCTCAGTGTATGTTTAGTTAAGTCGAATAAAATTATGAATATATTTACTAGAAACTCATACCAATAACCCACTGTGCCACAGTGTGATCAGGTTGCCAGCATGCAACAACAAATCTAACAAAAGAGAGAGAGAGAGAGCAAACGAGACAGCAGTAGTAATATGGAGGCGAAAAACAAACACGATGAAAAGCGAGCAGTTCAAGGCAACAACAAAACAAGAAAATTAAATTTTTATTGTTTTCACACAAATAAAATCAAATAAAAAGCGTACAACAATAATAGAAGCAAACTCGAAGGCGCCACAAACACACACACACACACTCACACATACAATGAGAGTGGAAATACTCGTATGTATATGTATATGAATGTATGTATATACGAAAGGAGGACGTCACGTGCCACATACAACAAGTACGACTGGGCAGGAGAAAAGGACCAACCACCGTAGAGCAACCCCTAAAATGTGGTTGATGCTGATGCTGCGCCCAGGGAGTCAGTGTCGAGGACTCTTGGTCCTTGTTCAGTACGAATCGAGCACTCGACGCGTACGCGGCGCGCACAGCATACACCACAGGCCAAGCATATATAGACACTTTATTTCAAAATAAAACCCTAGAGTTCTTATAGTGAACGTAATATGTCTACGGCATTTCTTGTGGACAGTTTATTGCATGCACAGCGCGCCCAAAGTTACAGTGAGAGTCAACTGAAATCGAGCCTGAGTGAAATGCTCCTGAGTCGTGGTCAAGGAGCCGAACCATCGGACAGACTGGATCAAGAACGCTCCAGTGAATTATTGTGCAATTGCAATTGCGCGAAACGTGGCTATAAATGTGATAAATGTCGTGAGAATCGTGCGGAAAGTGTTGACAGCATTGAGGAAATGGAAATGGAAGATGACGACGATGATGAAGATGAGGATGAGATTGTTGCGGATATTGATAGCGTGGAGACTCCACATTTGGATGATGAGGAACTGGATGATGAGCTTGAAATGGAGTCAAGACGTGAGGCAATTAAATTGCCTAAACTGGAGCCCAAGGAGAACAATACCACAAGCAGCAACGGCACAACCATCCTCAAGGATAATAACAGCAAACCCATTCTGAAATTCAGCGTATCCGCCATTCTGGGTGATACCCGTGAAGGAGTGCGAGTTAGGAATGGTAAGAGCTTATAGAGTAAGGACGCAATAAATGCGGCTTGGCAATTAATTTGCCGTGGCTAATGCCAAACATAAACAATGCCAAATACAAAATACAAAATCAAAATACAATTGCAATATGAAAATCCAAAAGAATAACAATTTCGCCACAAAGGGTCGACTGCAACTTTTAATTTTCAACGTGCTACGGGGATCAGCATTTGCCTCAATTCCTCTTTTTTATTATTATGCTCCCTAAGCCCCTTGAGGCGCAACCTCGTATTCGGAGCAGGCTGTAAAAACACAACCAAACCTAATCATGTTTAAATTATTGTATCTGAGCCTCAACAAATCCGTCGGCGCATCCTCGTAAACCAGTTCCTATTTCCTAGTTCCGTTTTTTAATATTCTGAGCTCATCCTTTTGCGGCTGCGCGTGCTACTTACACACACACATACACACATACCCAAAACAAGGGTTCATTGAGGGTATTCTTTTTTTAGCCGGATCGCCAAAAAGTAGGCGTGACGAATTGTCTATCAGTCACTGTAACTGCGTTGTATTTTATTCATCTTTTTAGCATGTGAATTGGTTTCAGAGGGTTTTCCGAGGTTTTCCGATTTGGATTGTGGGATTTTAATTGTCATGGCTTTTATTAATGAGGGGGCTGAGTTTTCCAACTGTTTTTTATGGCACTTTTTATGTGATTTTATGTGCCAATTTTTTGGCAAAATATCCATTCACATGCATTTTATGACAAAAGCGTGGCAAGAATTGGGGGTGAACATATGTCAGGAAAGTTATTAGATATAAACTTATATTCCAGTTGAAATTATGAGAATATTTTCAAATATGAAACTCTTTTCGATCGTACGATATTTAGTACAATACTTGGGATAACCCTTTCTAAAACTTCTTTTATAAATATATAAAATATATGTCGTCTAAACATATTAAAAAAACTGGAATCAAAGGAAATTTTTAAATAGATAGATCGGTAGATAGATAGTAATAATAAATCATCAAAAAAACTGCTTTCTCTTTAATACTAACCAATTTAATTATTAAAATGACTTTTGCCAAATATCAATAATTTGTAACTTTATGTTTCTAAATCTTCTGACCATATAATCTTTCATCTTTCAAGAGTCAATCGCTGATTTCACTAGATAAATAATGACCTACAATTAAGTACCAAAAAGTACTATCTATCTAAATTACTTTCTGCTTGGTCGAAGGCTGCAAATTAACGTTTTTTGTGTCATAAACCGATTTGACAAACTTTTTGCCAACGAACATTTTTGGGGAATATTCCGTGGCACAGATGCAAAAGTGGCCAAAATGTGGCAGCGAAATAAAACAAACAATCAGAACAATTATAACTTAATTTGTGCGCTCATTAGGCACACATGTGACACCCACACACAACCACAAAGACACTCACACATAAACACAAAGACTCACACAGACACTTATGATATAATGAATATGGGAAACTCATGCTTAAAAGTTAAACCACAAGATTTCAGTTGGAAGACTGCCATCAAATTATATGCACACAACGGAAGTAGAAAGTTTTAGCCGAGAGAGCTCGACTTTAAGAGACCTTGTACTTTCTGGAGAAATAGTTTGTAATGATGTGACAAGCCTCTTGTATTTATATATTGAATTTTTGGATGCTTTTTGTTTTGTTGAGCTAAAGTATGCGAGACAATTATAAGTACAAATTTTAACACCTTTAGATATAGAGGAACTTATGTACCAAGTTTGATATATCTAGCTGTTTTAGTCTGTGACATCTTAACTTAATAGACCCTCTATACTTTTAATATACAGAGTCTAAACACACACCACACACACACGAAGAACTAAAGAGGCGTTAATATGTTAATTGTTTCAGTCGCTCTAATCGAATTAAAATCATATCCTGCAGCGCCTGTCTGTGTGACAGTGTGTGTATGTGTGTGTGTGTGTGAGGGGGGTGTGCTTGTGTGTGTGTGTGACTTTGTGTTTGTTTTGGTAAATGGCGTCTGCTGATTTTGGGGTGTTTAATTAGAAAATGAAACGCAGCCACAGAGCGCCAAAATCTTTCCGCAGGCTGAAATCCTGATGTCTCGAATCAAAGGCGGAAAAACTTTTGTAAGCTTTCCACATGAAATTAAATCGGAAAATGAAGGCAATGTCAAGGTGTGTGTGTGCTCAAAGTTTTCAATGTGTTGGCATCTGTGGAAGTGTGGATGGATATAGGGCGGGGAGGTGGAGAAGGTGGCTGGAACTGAAAGCTGCGAATTGTTTAATTATGCCAGTTTGACACTTCAAAGCAGCATCTGCCGGGGAATCACAGCCAAGACTTATCACAGACACTCAGGAAGGGGAGATTTCAGGACAAGATGTGTGAATCCTTTATATTTGGGTGTCCCAGTGTGTGAGTGTGTGTGTTTGGCTTTGGGGTCTTCTGTTGTGATACACGTTTAAAGCGCCAAGAAATACAGTTTAGTAAAACTTAACCAAGATCTTATCGAGTCCTTAAATGGGAGCTGTTTAACTTAAATTGAGAGAAGATCTTTCTTATACTTATGTATATACTATAATATTATTCAAATGAACATTAAATATATATTTTATATGTAAATTTTTATTCAATACTGAAATAATAAAAATAAGTTAAATATTTAATGTATAAGTATCTTATCAATTTTCTTCAATTTTTCCTTGATACTATTATTATTTAATAAACAAATAGTTTCTTTGAAAGTTTAATAAATTTAACTAGCCCAGAAGACATCTTCACTTAAAGAATTACAATTTAAAAGGTTCGGCTCATTATCTGATTTGGGTAAAAACAATTACCAACCCGGCTGTGCTTAAAGTTTATGTTTGAATATTATTATTTACTTATTCTATGAATTTAAGAGTATATTAAATAAATTCCACTCTCATTGCTATTTTTCGGTGTTGTTTTTTATTGACAGAGTTCATGCAACCGCAGCATATATGGCCTTATCTACAACAAAACTTTATGCAACAACACACACATCAATATCACCAGCACCATCATCTTCAGCAGCAGCAGCAGCAACACCAGCAGCAGCAACAGCAACAACAACAGCAGCCACCAACATCGCATCATCATCACCATCAGCAACACCATCAGGCATTGGTGGGGCAGGCGCCATTGGGACTGCCACATCCACTGCATCATCATGCACACGCCCACTTTCCGCATCCCGCATTTCTAACGCATCAGCAACAGCAACATCAACAGCAACAGCATCACGGCAATAGTTGTCAACCGCAAACCACAGCAACGACGGCCGCATCCTCGTCGTCACCTGGTAGCACAATTAGTGATAGCGACAACAATCACAGCAACAACAACAACAGCAACAGCAGCAACAACAACAACAACAACAGCAGTAGTAATAGCAACAGTGTCCAGGATGGTAGACCGCATGAAATCGGCACTGCCAACGATGAGGACAACAACAATCGAAGATTAACGCAAGAAAAGCTACAACAGCAACAGCACCAACAGCACCAACAATTGTTGAGTGGACAAGCAACAGGAGGGCCACCAACTGCGCATCCGACACCACCTCCACCCCCGCCAATACATCCGGTTATTGCCAAACCCATGCCCAGTCGACCAACTCCATTTCTGCCCCACACCCTCAACCATCCGCATTTGCATTCGTTACTGGCGCATTGCCGAAATCCCTACATGAGTGGTAAGTGGAGAATTCAGCCATTACTACAGCTTTTGCCCCTACTCTATATTCTAATCCCCTTGCTGTAATTACTGCCTAACAATTTGGCACCCCATTGTGCTCATTAACAAGTGTTTTCTGACCATGCCCCAAGCTGCAAACTGCATTGTCTAATGCACTTCCATGGGCGTAGCCAGCTTTACACAAAGGGGGATAGATTTATTAATTTGACTTATTTATATATATATTTGTAACTTTATTTATTTAACAAAAACGTGAGTACACCAAGAGAAAACCTAGTATTCTAGTACTTTTTAAACCGACTACAAAATAATTACTTCATTGAAATACAGCTTTCTATTCTCTCCCAACTAAAGGGGCAATGACCAACCCCTCTGTCTACGCCCATGTGCATTTCCCCAATACGACTATATGTTTGTTTAATTGCAGTTGGCGCCCAAGTGTTTCCCCTGCCTCCTGGTCAAGGCTTTCCCTGGGCGCATTCGACACGTGGAAAGCCTCGTCGGGGTATGATGCGGCGTGCCGTCTTCTCAGGTTTGTAGAATGGGAGAAATTATTATGTTGTTGACTGCATTTATAACTGTTGCATTTCCTCTCTCTCTCTGTCTTCTTCCTTCTGCAGACTCTCAAAGGAAGGGTTTGGAAAAACGTTTCCAGCAGCAAAAATATATCAGCAAGCCGGATCGCAAGAAATTGGCAGAGAGATTGGGTCTAAAGGACTCTCAGGTGAGTTGAGTACTTAAATCTACAAAAATAAAACTAGGGTATATAGGAAAAATCTATAACGTGTTAGGAAAATTTAAATCAAATTCGAAATTGAAAATATCCTTAATACACACCAAGTTTCTCGTATAAAATATTCCTGACAAGCGTTAATAAACACCAATAAAAATCAATAGACTCTGTGGAAACGTGCTCATAATAGACTCTTAAATATTGCTGTTGTAAAAATTCTTTTAAAACACACATACAAAATATTCCGAAAACTTTTCAAATCAGCTACAACAGGGACAATAATAAGTAATAATTAGAACAACATCAAAATATCAAATAAGAGCATAATTCGAAGAGGCAAATAAAACTCCGCCCTTTAAATGCAAAAGTCGAAAATACGAAAAGCTCTCAGCAATGGCTGCGCAGAGTAAAATGGAAGTCAGGACAAGCTTAACATGCCAACAGGGGGTTGGGGAAGGAGGGAAAGGAAGGGAAGAAGGTGGAAAGGGGAGGCAGTCTGGGCGTGCTTCCTTTAAATGCGCAGTCGCTTGTCTTCACGTATACTTATACACATACATATACACATATATACAAAGGTCGCTTGTTGTTGGCATCGAAATACATATAATGAAATTATAACGAGCTATAAGAAATTCATTTCTGCTTTCAAGCCAGACGCCAAAGAGGCAGCTCTTATTGATTGTGCGAAGTCAGGGCATAATTAAGCTTATTCCTTTATGCCTTTTTATTTTATTCTTTTTACCGAAAGTTAAAAGTGGCCGAAAGAGGAATGTAAAGAAGAGAACAGACAAGCAAATAATTTAAGCTTATGGCTTTCCTCCTTTTTATGGCATTCTTATTACCAACAGTTGAAAGTTGCCGAAAGGGAAAAGTAAAGAAGAAAATCAGGAAGAGTTAAACAAAAAGAGTCCAACAAATTTTTTAAACAATTTGTATTCTTTAAACTCAATAGTAAACATGTGAAGTAATATGTATATGAATTAAACTTTCTATATTACATTTTATTTCGATCCAATATAATTTTGTCAATGAACTTCTAAATTTTAAAATATGCCTCATTCAAAAATAGTATATCTAAGATTTTCCCAATTAAGCAGATAATTTTCTTTTTAAACTCCTATTTGCAATCTTTGGTTATAAATTTAAGTAATGATATTACCCAAAGATATAATGCATATTTTATAACAATGGTTATATTAATTGTCAAATAACAACAATATAAAAAGCCGATAAAGAACTTAAGAATTGCTTCGAATCTTTACTTTCTACTTATGGAAACCTTAAATTCATCAGTTTCCTTCTTAACGAACAAAGTACAAGTATTGGCTGATTATAAAATTTCAATAATTTATTACAATACATTATTCCCAGTGCAAGGAAGGGTATCAAATACTGAGGTAAAAAACGGAAACACAAATTTTCACAGTGACATTTTTCACATGACTGCTGCTTTTGTTGTTGTTGCTTTTGCTGTTGCTGTTGCTGTAACTGAACAGAATTTGGCATGACCAATTTGGCCTTGTCAAAATGTAATCGATCACAACTCAATCAGAGGACAACTGTGAGTTGTCAGCAGCCGTTGGCGACGCAACGACAGAATAACAGACGAAATCTGCAGCCGTCGGCAATTGACAGACTCGAATGATGATGCTGACAATTTTATGCCAAATTAGTGCAGCTCTTTTTTTTCATTTTCACTTTGGGTTTTTGGCCCACAATGCAACTGCATATAATTCATAAAAATTTTATAATTACGCAATAAGCGTGTCCAGTTTGCAGTTGCCAGAAAGCAAGACATGAATTCATCAACATCATCAACTCAATGCAAAATGAGTCACGCCTCTTTTTACAGGCTGTTGCCTGCTGAATATCGATCGATCATATTCACCTTAATGATCTTATAATTCTCACTCACCATGTGCTATATGTATAGTCTGACTGGACTCATTCACCAATGTACTCATTAAACATCTAACCTTGGCGATTACTTTTATAATTAACAATTTAATCTTAACTTGAGATATAAATCTGGTCAGTAGAGGCAAAATACAATAGCCTGATATGATAAAGTTAAGTTTATTTGGGAGAAAAGAGTTGAAAATACAGAGGTGGACAAAAGTCTTTACAGCACAGTAAATTCAAGATAGATAAATTGCAGTCAAAATTGCAATTCTGTAAAGATCAGAATCCATATTACATATTTATTACAAAAGCCAGTTTTTTTTAAAAAAGTATGTAATATAAGCTTGTATAGATATTGTTATTGATATTAATTAGAGTTTTTTTTGCTTTAATTTTTATCAATGATTATTATTTTCAGTCCCTGACAATTCATATATAAATCAAGCTCTATATATATTTATAGCCTATTGTTTCTAAGGCTTTTCATACTATGGACTTACAATTATTTTATGATTATTGTTCACAGTCCTCAGCCATTAATTTCGGTAGTAAAAAAGAGCTATCTAAAAAAAACACTTCTCTATAGTACTTTGCGCATGAAGTATGAAGTAGAAGTAGAAAGAATCAAAGCATTCATCAATTGCACTTTATCAAATGTGAAAATGGAAAAATAAAAATGTCGACGGGATGGCGTCAAAAACAAAGGCAAAGAACCATAAGAGAAACGTTTAAAAAAATGTGCAAAAATGTCAGAAAAACTCACAGTCAAATCGCAGCAGTTGGTCCATGTGTCCAAGGCTTTAGTCGCTGCTCCCTGGTTGCTGGTTTCTGGTCCCTAGTTGGGGACAAAGAACAAAGTGTTGTCCAGCCGACGGCGATGGCGACACCGGCTCCATTAACAGCCATATGGAAAAGGAATGAGAATTTGTGGTTGGCTGTGAATTTGAGTGTGTGTGGATGTGAATGTGAGTGTGGGTGATGAACGAGTGCGGATATTCACACTCAAGTGACATTCACACGTACACACAAATATACTCACAGCTTTGAGGTTGAGTCGGTATGTGTGTGTGTGTGTATGAGTTGCACTGCAACGCGTGTCCTGGCGCCTAGTTGTATGCAACATGATTTAAGGACTTTGCTTCGCATTTGTATTTCTCTTGCTGCACTTTTTGGTTTGTTGTTCATTTGCTGCACGCTGCCCTTTTGTCAACTTCATGCCATAAATTTTCACCAGTGCAATGCATCTAGAATAATGCAGGAAAGCCAACCAGGGACAGTCCAGTCCAGTCCAGTATCCAGGATATGGCAGGACCTGAATGCGGCTTTAGCTTTTTGGCCTCGTCGCGTCGCGTGCCTTGCGGTTGACAATCGTTGCATTGATGGCAAACCACTCAGGTGATTCATCATTTCGAGTGTTGTTCATTGCAACTTTTATTGCGATTTTTACAAACGCACTCGAAAAATTGACGCTAAAGCTGCTAAAAGACCACGCGTTTTTATTGCACTGCGATTTATGAGAAATTTTCTCTCTTTCTTGTTGTTTTTAATTATGTTGCAATCAAGGTTGCAAGGCGTTTTTGAATAAAAGGTTCTTTAATAAAAGGTGCTGTTCAGAAAATAGTAATTGATTCCTTATTTAACGTCCATTAAAAACGGCTAGCAAAAATGTATTCAGCTTTAAGTATAACAATTTAAAATAACAATTATATTAAAATAACTGATAAGATGTAATATATAAAGAAAATCTGCGGTTACACATTTCTTTGATCCAGATAATTTATTTGAAACATCTTATGAAATGTAAACAGCAAGTATTCAATTACAATTTGATGGTAAAACTAAATAAATTAAAATTAATTCCTTAAATATTAACAATTTCTTACAAAATTTAAGAAGTTCGAGGAAAAATGGAAAACATTTGAATAAATTAAATCAAGTTTTCATCCCAAACCTTTTATTTAGAGATTCTAGAGACTAAATTTAAATCTTTATTTATAATTCAAACTACTGAACCGTACGTTGATTGCAATTCAAAAATGCATTGGGTTTCTTTATGAAATACAAATGGAGTTAGTGCTATACGTAATTTATGTCAGATTATTTTCATTCCAATTTTGTAAATATACAAAAGACAGAGCTTATAGAACTGCAAGTGACAGTTACCAGCCTCATAATCCGCCAGCTATAAATTTAATTGCCATTAATAACACACTTCAAACGCCGAAACCGCAATTCTCAACCACCGCCTGCCAAATTCACGAAAAGCGGAAATGAAAACATCTTGAGGGCAAATTCAATAAACAGATTTGCATTTTTAAATCAATGCACAAAGCAGAAAGTTCAAGGAATCGCGAGATCGTTTTCTATGAAATCAAAAACAGCCGCTAAACGAGTTGGCTCTTTGGCAACCCTGCAGGCGGTACACACACACACACACAAACACACAGGCACACCCACTTATACACACACACACATACACACAGAGGCACACGTGTCAAAGCTATGGCAGCAACTTTTTAAGTGTCATGTCCAAAACAAATTCGTCTGTTTTTGATTTGCCAAAAATGGGGGAAGCACACAGTAAACGTTGGAAAAAAATAACAACAAGAACAACAACAACAAGGAAAATATATATGTATATAAATACAGACAGTGGGAAAATCCTTGCTATCAATTGTGGAAACTCAGGCTTTTGGTACTTTTAGCTTCACTTTTGGAATTTTCACGTTATAAATATTTTTATCTTTATTTCATTTGTCTGCCTCACGTTCTTTGTGTGTGTGAGGGTGAAGATGTGGACAAGTGAGGGGTTTTGGAAGGGATGACTTTAGGGTGGATTACTGCACACATTTGCGGGATTTTTTTATTTTTCATTTTATTTGTTTGTCATTTCGATTTTGTCTGCTTTTTATTTACTCGACCAACAACAACGAAGGCTTTAAATCAAATTGAATGATAAACAATCTGTGAAATAAAAGAGAGAGCTTACATTCTTGCTTGTATATATTTATATACTCGAATAAGTAGTAAATTTAATAGACTTCTGGATTGTCCTTTTCTGATATCTGCTTTGCTTGTTTTTTATGAGTCTTGTTATCGCCTTAATAGCTTGACTTTTGTGTATGGCAAGGAGGCGTGTTCAAAGAGTTCTGCAATTGATTTAAGATTGTGGAAATAAAGTTAAAGATTGCAGTTGGTAAAATAATTTACAAATGAAATAAGATAAATTATTAAATAGCTAAGATTGATTTCGAGTTCTGTCAAAGATTATTTCTGATTCTGAATAAGACATATTAAATTAAACAAATATTCATGATTGCAGTTAACCTCTGTAAAAAAAAAACTTGTATGAGGAGCTATTAATGAATTCATCAATTGTATTAGTTGCTTTAACATATGGAATTTCCTTAGACGACTGTCAACATTCACATGGCAATCAAAAAACACTTTAACACAAACACAAAATGTTCATAACTCGAATTTCATTTCATGCCAAAATGTGCTCAACACGCAAAAACGATTGAGAAACACACACATTAAAAACCATCATTTGCAACTTTGGTTACAAAATAAATGTATGACAAATTGCTAAGTAAATGCCTGAAGAGGGGAGGAAGTCTCTCTCTCTCACTCCCTCTTTCAAGTCGGTTCCGATTTCGATTTCAATTTCTACAGGACATTGGGCAGTTGTTGGTAACCCAAAACTCACTGGCAACTGCTAAATGACTTGAAATGACTTTGGCAAATAGTAGCAGACTATTTAATACGCTATTACGCAGCATATTGAATGACATGCTGGGGAGTTAGGGTAGATGATGGGTTTGATGGGTTGATGGGTTGACAAAATCACCCCCATAGAGCAATTGCCTCATTAGTTAACATATGTTGCCACACTCAGCAACTCCGTCTCTGATTCTGACTCTGACTTCAGAGTCTCTCCCCAAACACAAAAAGAACAACAGCTTGTGCTCATTGCCAAAGTCAATTTTCGGCAAAGCCAAAGCCAAAGCAATTTGTTGCCAAACTGACTGAACAAACCAATTTCCACCACCCACTTCAACTCCATTTATCCCACTTCCTGCTAACTTGGTTTATAAAAACTTCAAACAAATGATATCCACGTTATGCAGGCGGCGTGTCTGAAAAATCTGTTACTTACATTGTTTTTGAATTGGGGCTGAATATAGTTTTGGGATAATGTGTTGAATGTCTCGAGTCCTTAACTAAATCTTTTACATAGTTTATTTGACTTCAATCTTGGTCATAGAACTGGTATTATTTCTACTTAATATACGTTCTTAATATTAAATTTAGCTAATAGAGGAGTCACATATATAAACTAGGTATACTAGTAGATAGTGGAACTTGGCGCTACTGTGATATTGAGGAGGAATCCTCAATTCATATTGTGTCGGGTTGTACCGCCGTGGTAGGAAAAGATGTAGAAACCTAGAGAGACGTGTTCTCCAGAAAATTGACATAATAGTTCTCAACCCAACAAAGATTTTCTAATTCGTTTAGGCAATAGGGCAGGCTAAAAAGGAGGTACAATAGATAGTTATCTAAATTATAATATAGGCCGCAGCAAACTTCCCATAATAATCATAATAATATATGGATAATTTGCACTTTCAACTTTAATTACCCGTGTATTACATCGGGGAGTTATATTTATTTTGTAGTTTCCAAAAGAACAAACATAATTTCCATGTAAAATGGTATATTTTTGTTATTATAAAAGTAAATAATATAGATTTAAATTGCAAACTTCTCTAAATGTATAACACATAATTCAATTTTCAATTCTAATTTACAAGCTTTTCAATGTTTAAAAACACTAAATAAAAACACTTCTGTACATTTTCATATTGCGCACAAAAGCATTTTATTCAATTTTGCATAAATACAGCAATAAAAACCAAATGAAATTCGCGCGTTTAGTAATAATATGGTAGAAAAACAAGGCCAATATTTGTTGACAAGCTAATAACTGAATTTATATGTACATGTATGAATTAGCTCTAATTGTATTTATTGTATTTTGATAAATCCCAATTAAATGCAGCTTAACTGAATATAATATAAATATAGTTTGGATTGCATTTCCTAGGTCAGTTATTGGATTCAATTTTAAACTGGTTTCCGAGAGATGTGCATTAATTAGCTCTATGTGAGGTAATTCTGAGCAGACTTTGGCTTGTTATTCGCCGAAGCAAAAGCCAACCTATTAAAAGCCAAAGCAAACATCATAATTTCAAGCTCATTAAACTTGGAAGTAAAGCATAGATTAACGGTTGGAGAGTGGGAAGGGGAATGTGGGGTATATCCATTTTCCAGTCGACTTTTTGCACGGTCCGTTCAACCCGAGACGCATACTAAATTGCACGCTTTATAATTAATTTCCATCAAAAACAGACGACCAAAAAAGGACGTGGGACAACGGACAGGACGACAGGACGAAGGCTGGTTCACAATTCGGGTTGGGCCATAATCATTAATCTTATCGCCGCCTGAGCTTATTATTTCAATTGCTGGGTGGAACAGGGGGTGGTGAATTGCTTGGGTGGGTGCTGGAAAATTCAATGACCGGAAGTAAGTAAAACAGCAAACCCCCCAAAAAAATAAAAAGAAGGAAAAAGGGACTTGGCACGTGGCCTAGGAAGAAGGAAGAACGTTAAGCTCGACAAATCTCTGCGGTTAATCGCTTGTTCAACATGTCAGCACTTTTCCACTTTTCTTGTTTATTTATTTATTTATATGCCTGACGATTTTATCGAGTATTAGATCTTGTGTCTGTGTGTGTCTGTGGCAGGACCTTTCTCTCTTCTAGTTGACTGTCTAAAAGTCAATTTTACGCATCAATTTTCTATTAAATTTAAACTAATTACATGCTGTGGGTCTGGCTACCCTATAAATTGTTGCAAGCTTGTTGCCTTGTTGCTACAAAGTGCGAGTGTCCTGCTGTGTTCTAGACAAGCAGAGGATAACAACAACAGCTTAAACTGTGGACCCACCAGAGGTAAACACCCATTGAATAATAACTCACAAACAGTCGCAAACTTAGTCCCAGCAACCATGGTTGGTCACAGGGTTGTCAGTGTTGTCGGGATGCCTGCAATTTGCTTTGAGTGTTTGCGTCCTACTTGTGTCTCTTACTGTCCCTGTCAAATGCAGTCACACACATAAACATACTCACACACACACACACACACACACACACACAATAGCGTATGGCTTACAGCACTTTTGCTGGACCAACTTTTAATCTGCACAGTGAGACAAAAATGTTTCCCAATTGAAAATGATCACATTACTAAAATATATATTTTAATAGTATGTGTGAATTTTAAACTGCAATAGTTTATTAATATCTGCATACCTATAGGAGTTCGTTTTGATTAACAACTTAAAACAGGCATAACTATCGTTAAATTAATAAAATCTTGATGATTTTAAATAAGATGATAGATAATAATGCAAGGGAACGATCATCTCAAAAAGAGCAATATATCTTAAAAACTGGAGGTTTGGTAAAGGTAAAGGGAAAGGGAAAGGATAAGGGGCATTCCAAAAAATTGTATATATATTGCATAATTTAATAAGTAATTCAAATGTTCATCAAACTTAACTTTTAACTTTTTAAATACCGGGTCTAAAAATTAATCCAATTTGATAAATCGTAACATAATTCTGAAATTGTTTTAATTTGCATATATTTAATCTAATAGTTTATTATTTAGTAGTTAGTATTAATATATCAATACTTTAAATATGTTTGTTTTAATTTACTTCAATTTTATTTATTTATGCCCAATTAAATTGATTGCATTTCTAATGCACTTTGTTACACTGTGCGGCCTCTAATCAATTTGTAGCCGCTAAGCAAATGTCTCTCATTTGCATTTATTATGGATTTGCTGGCATCTGCTGTTGGCATTGCAGTTGAAACTTTTGCCCTGGCCTGTCCTGTCCTGTCCTGGCCACACCCCCACACACGTCACACCGCCCATTTCTACACCCTCTCTTACCCACTTTACCACAGAAACTTTCCCAGTCAAAATGCCCCAAAAAGTTGAATTGACCGTAGAGCGTTGGGCATTTGGTGTGTTTTGGCCATGAATTTTATCCTACGCCTGTGGTCATGAAAACTTTTTAGGCCAAATCCTTGTCTACTTGTCAGCGTTGGCACTGCTGTAACGGACAGGTCAAGATAGGATAGCTTAAGGATAGCTTAGGACAGACATCCATCCATCTGTAGTTGGACATTTTCAATTTACCCATATCATTTGCACTTTTACAGGTAAAAATATGGTTTCAAAATCGCCGCATGAAGTGGCGCAACTCCAAGGAGCGAGAATTGTTGGCCAACGGCGGTTCACGCGACCAAACGTTGCCCAACAAGAACAATCCCAATCCGGATTTGTCCGATGCCAAATGCGATCGTCCTTTAACTCCGCTCTCCCCCTCACTGCTCTCGCCCAATGGCAGCGCAACGCCGCCACCAACAACAACAACAACAACAGTTTCTGCTGCTGCCAAGGATGAGTTGCTGGCAGGAGGAGCAACAGGAGCAACAACAGCAACAGCTGCAGCTGTCACACCCAAATCACCGCAATGTGTTAGCAACAGCAGCAACAGCAACTCACCGATAGAGGGTGCAACCAATGGATATGGCATGCAAATCAGTTCACCACCTCCTCTCCTCACCAGCATCAAGATGAACGATCAATCAGCCACGCCTACGCCCACGCCCACCACAACGGTATCATCAGCTGCCTCGTCGCCGCCAGGTGTCGCTAGTGCCGCCGAGTTTCAGGCCAAGATCAATGCCGAAATGCAAAAGCAACTAGTTGCCGCTGATTTAAAGTTTAAACTGGAGAGCAGCATCCAAGAGGCCAAACAAAGACGCTTCGAGCAGCTCCAACAACTTCATCATTCTCCACATTTTACCGCCATGAGAGAGGTTGAATTAGCAGCAGCAGCAGCTGCAGCACAACTTCATCATCATCACCAGCAGCAGCAACAGCAGCAGCAACAACAAACGACACCAACAACTGCTGCCCATTTCCAAGGAGCAGAGTTCATGAAGCTCTACTATGATGACTATGATGACTCCAATTCGGATAGCGATGAGGAAATAAGCGTTACGTGATTGCCAGAACAAGCTGAGGAAGTGTATTGTAAATATAATCGTATGTTTAGCACTTTTAATTGTACATTTTACGTAATTATTAATACTATTCTGATAAACTAATCAATTAATTAATTTAATAATTTATTCTACTTAACGTGTGCATATTTCTTTCGAATTTAAATTCAAACACAAAATAAAGGTCTTTGAACAATTCACACACCACTTTGTTCTAAATCTAAAGCTCAATTAACTTGATGTTAAGTTTCTCACTTTAAATTTAAATGTTAGTCTGTAAGTTGGCAAGAACTTCTTGGTAAGTTGAAAGCACAAATCTTACTTTAGAATCTAATTAAATTATTCTATATTGGACTATTTCTTTTGTCAAAACAATAACTTGCCTAACTGTAGCTCTATTGTAGAAAGGTAGGGTGTGTGTCCGTACTTTTAATGGTTTCTACATTTGCTAAGTGAACAATCGTACTTACAGTGGTGTCCAAAATCAGTGTACAACTAGAATTCACTATACGATTTTATTGTTAACGCGACAAAAGGCGTTGTAAGTAGATTAACCTAAATCTAAAGTAATTATAATCGCACATAGTAAAGTTTATAAAAATACTGTACGTGGGTAACAGAGACTTTTGCTTATACTTAGATTAAAAATCACTCTTTCGACTAAACTTAGTAAATAATGTTTACGACTCGAATTGACTACAAACTACACGACAACTTTGTACATGGAGGTTACAGTTACAGTTACAGTACCAGGAATATATATTTGGTTTCGATTTCGTAAGGATAACGTACAAGAAACCTATGCGGAATCATCGAACTCATCGTCGATGTGTATGGCAAGATTAATGTGTCCTTCAAAACTTGTAGCCTCAATTGGTTGCATTGCGGGAAACAAATCAGGACTCGCACTCTTGTAAACCTCATCGGAGATGGCAGGATTATCAATGCCCTTTCCAGTAATCTTACGTACACTACGTCGCTGCAGTGCATCAAGGATTATCGATATAAGCCAGCCTAGAAATACGGTTAACAGACAACCGATCATGCTGAACCACATGTAACTGATACGGAAAATTGCCCAGGAACTGTTGGAGTTGGAATATTAAAAGATTTATATTTAATTGGGATATTAGAATTAATAATCTTATCTAGAGATGTCTAAATTTGCATCTGGGGGAGAAAGCTCTCACTCTTTTATTATATGTCAAATAAGCTTTCGAGCCCAGGTGCTAATTTTGATAAGCATTGATCTATTCATACTTACGTGAAGCCCTCCTGAACTGTTTCCGATCGTAAACTCTCGCTGAGTAAACCTCCAATAATGTTTGTAACATTCACATGGCAATCACACTGTCCATCGGATGTGGGCAATGTTGGAGTTTCCACATCGCCACATTGTGCCACCACGCCTATAAATATGACCAAGGCTAAGGATAGAAGACCTCCATAGAAGGCACCTTTGGTATTGGCCTGTTTGCAGGCAATGCCCAAGACAAAGAGTCCCAAAGTAACTCCTCCAATCAGTCCATTGAGTGTTAATGTCGCCTGAAGAACTCCACCCAGATGCTCCACAATAAACACCAAGCCAAAGGAGCTTACACCAAAGCCCAAGGACATCCATTTGGCATAGGTTGCTCCTTTCTCTGGTGAAATCTTAATATTCATGCCATTGATGAGCAAATCCTCGCAAGTGACAGCTGACAATGAGTTCAAAGCTGAGGCAACAGTTCTGTAGAAGAATGTTTGATAGTTACGAAGAGTTCAAATTATAATTTAGTTGTAAAATTACCCTAAGCTAGCAGCAAAGATGCCAGCCACAAAGATTCCAGCAATTGTATAAACATTCTCATAGGTATTAATCACATAGTAGGGCAACAATTGATCCGATGCCGTTATGCGACCCACAAGCAATGGATCACAATCTGCATAATGATTGAAGACCATCAGGCCAGTGTAAAAGTTAAGTATAAAGACGACAATCAGTCCAATAATAGCAAATCCCAATGCAATCTTGGCCAGCTTCAGGGATTTTAGTGACATGCACTTCTGCACAGAAGCCTGATTAGTGCAGAAGAGCGAGGTCCAGTAAAAGAAGCCACCAATGACCACAGACCAAACAGTGTGACGTGTGGTTGGATTAGGATCAAAGCTAAGGATGTTATTAAAATCAAAATAAATAATAAATAAATATTCAAGGAAAGCTACTAAATAAATAATAGGTACTCTGAATGTTAAGAACACCCAAAGAAACTCACTTGAAGAACTCCAAGCGACCGCGATCAGCTGCAGTTTGAAAGACCTGAATAGGACTGCCGCTATAAAAGCAACCCAGACCGACAACCAGGACCAAGGACACGGCCAGAACTGCAGCCTAAAAGAATATTTATTAAAAAAAGGTAATTTAGGACAATCTCCTTTTCACAAACTTACCTGAAAGGAATCCGCAATGACACAAGCCTTGATGCCACCCATTGAGGAGTAAAAGACACAGACAACATAAATTAAAACAACTGCAATTTTCGTATCTAATCCCGTAGCCTTGGACAAAGCAATAGCCGGAGCAAGTACAGCAACAGCTGTATAAAAACACATCTAGAAATTAAAGAAAGTCAACAACATTTCTCAGTTTATTTGTGGTTTTTCAATTAACCTGTATGACATAGAGTACAGCTCCTAGAATGCGAATCTCCTTGCCAAAACGTATTCCCAGATATTCATAACAGCTGGTAAGTTCCATTTTAAAGTATATGGGATAGAATATTTTAACAGCGATAGGTATGACCAGGACCATGGGTATCACAATGAGCACAAACTGTGTGCCTTGGAAGTACATCTCGGAAGGATTACCCAATAGCTCAATGGCTGTTATAAAACTCGTAGTTAAACTAAGCGTAACTGGGAGAAGACTCATTCCCGAACCGAGCAGAAACTCATCGGAGGAAGTGCCGCTAGCTTCGAAAAAGCCATAGAAGATACCAATGCCCAGTGAGACGACCAACATGGACAGAAGAATGAAGTAATCAATTCCAGAGAAAGTTGCCTTATGTTTAGGCTCACTGCACTCCTCAATGCCATCGGTAGCTGGAATCTGTTGAGCCTTAAAGGAAGTCAACAACAACTTGGCTGCATCATTGAACTCCAGATGTTCTTGGGAGCCATCAGATGCCTCTCCACGTACAATCAGATACTTTTGTTCCGGTGTGATGGGTTGCTCCCTCACAGTGTGTCCAATTATAAAATGTGCTAAGGCGCACAAGGTCAACAATTTCAAAATTGTGGCAAACATTTTGGGTGAGATTATGAACTGATTGAAAGGTTAGATCTAGTCAGGTATGGTTTTTGATAATTCAGATAATTAATTGATTAATAAAAACGTTGCGTCGTGTTATTTACATCTCATAGCCACAAAAATAAACTGAAATTAATAGAAAATAATAGAAATATAGATTAGTTGTATAGATTGTTCTCTAACGGCAAGTTCAAGGTTTTATTTGGAAGAGAAATTGCGCCAGGGCGGCAATTACAATTCAAAGAGCTGTAGGCGTCATTAATTAATTAAGAAATGTCAATGTATCCGTAAGATACATTCAGAGTCGCAACTGTATCTTGTGGCATAATCATCATTTTTAATTGACTTTATATTATTCGGTTACATCAACAATTTCATTTAAAAGCCATTTGGCATTATTAATGTCTTTATTATTAAAAATATATACAATTTTTGGTCTGTTTTATCTTTTGATGCTAGTCTTAATTTAAGGAACTTATTTTGTTATTTTATTAGAATTGAGAAACCCCAATCAACTGCAAAGTGACATCCATTGAAAGTGATTTGTATCTGATGAACATGCAATCTGCAAAACTATAAAATATATTTCTTATATGAAGAGCAGCTCCTGTCGCATGGGAGCAAGTGAGATTTAAGCGAATTTAACTGGTTTTCATTGGATATTTTGAGCCGCCTTGCGCCAGTTTTGACTGGATGTTGAATATGGTTTGAAGAGCGATCAAGAGCAAGCTAAGAGTCAAGGAGAGCGGCCCAAAGGGCTAATGGAAAACAATTCTGATTCAGATTCTGCTCTTTCTCTCGATGTCACCATATCTCCATGTGGACATTAGCTTCTTCTTCTTTAGCTCCCATAGTCTTATCAAGTCTCAATTGATATGCGAGTATGTCTCACTTCTTGATGCTGTCTGGCCATTAATATTAATTATAATGTTAACAATTTTTTACAATGTACAATGTACGCAATTCCATTTTGACATTTTGCAATGTGTACAGAAATTTATTAAAATTTATTACAAGCAAACTTTGAAGATATTGGCTAACCATGTGATTTAATTGTTAGGGCGTACTCTAAATTAATAATATATGCGTTTTGACTGTTGCGGTAATAAATTAAAATTGCGTAAGTTTATTTATGCAGCTAACAACATTTAATAACTAAACTGATGAACATGTACTAATTTTAAACATGAGTAATTTAAAAAGAACTGTCGTTTTGTTTTATTACTAGCAAATGTTGTAAATTTTTAACAGATGGAAAATTTTAATTAATGGCAATAATAATATTGATCTAGTTCTCTTAAAATTAGTTGTGTTTTCAATTAGCTTTGCATGTCCACACAATATTTAATTATTTTATAAATAAACAGGGCAATTAAATTATGATGTAATCAAAAATCTTTTATTATAATTATTTAGATTAATCCACAAACTGCACTAACACAAAGCAATTAATTAACTACAAATGTTGTAATAATTAATTCTCACCTTTAAAATTGTTTTATAATCCTTGTGTAGAGTATCCTTTAATTTCGCCAAAGTTGTAGTTTATATTACTCATACGTTATGTTAACTCACAATTGAAGTAAAAATGTTCTAAATTGAATTTGCAAGATTGTACCACGATTATTTTTATATTTCATTAACGTTGTTTTCGATAGGTTAAATTAATCAATAAAAAAACCCGCACAAAACTTTTCCAATCACTATGATATATGATGATATATCTCGCAGTTTATTTGAATCGCTTAACTCGGTCCTTTTTGCTTTTTTAGGATTTAACTGAGTCGATTTATTGTCAGCTTTCTAATAGTTTGAACGGTTCGACAAATTTCAAATGAATGAACTGTGGCTAGCGATCGTTTTGGGCTTTTATATGACCGACCGTCAGACGATTGATCATCAATTCACAGAGCTCCAGCTTCGTGCTCTGTTTCTTGGTGTATCAAAAAAAAAGAGCGCAATAAAAACAAAAGTCAGTAAAGAGAATGAGTATGGCTAACAAATTAAGATGGATATTTTCGAGATTGTCATTACTCTCGTTGGTGCATCAACTGAAAAGAATCTGAACTGAGATCTTGATGAAATTGAAATTCACAACAAAATTAAGAAATAATTTTCATAATAATAATAAGTACAAATACTTTTTGCTAAATTTAATCTCAACTTGCGTTGTTTATCAATATATTAACAGTACTATCTTTTTGACTATGGATGTCCACGCTAGTGACAATTGCATGCCTCAAAAACATAGCTTATTTAATAGGACCAATATATTCCATCACAACATTGATATTAGACAGTTAGGCAGTCCATGTAAATACTAGCTAATATACAGCTCAACAAGTTTCGTCACTAGATGGACACCTCGACAAGGAATTTTTTATGATAATATTTACTTTATACTCTACCATAACATGTCGCATTCTTAAATAATTTGCTTGGGTCAAAATACGGCATTGCAAAACTGTAGTTAAATGATTCACGCACAACAATGTAAAGGGATTGGCGGATAATACCGGAGACAACTTCTTTAAGGCGGACACTTGATGTGGAATATGTACATCAACAACTGTAAACTCAGCCAAAGGCTAATCGGAGGCGCCTCCAACACCCACAAAACAACACACACACTCGCGATTTGCGTGCCTCAGTTTAATTGTTGGGCAATAAAGCGTCAGATGTTAATAACTTTTTGGGTTTTGAGTGATGAATCTTGTGCTGCCGCCCTGTATGAATTTCACATGAGAGAATAACTCAAGGAAGTCGCAAAAAAAAGCACACCAATTAATATTAGAATTTATCTACAATACACATATAATTTTATCTGTACTATTTAATTGGTGCGGGGGACTTTCGTCTCCAGTTATGCATATTTTGTGCCCCAAGCTTGGATAACGATAACGAGTTCGATCTGGATCCGATTTACATCAGGCTTTCGTATTGAGAGCTCGCGTTCTTGTTAATAGAAAATTATTTGTTTACAATTTGTTTTGGTCTTGCTCTTCTTGCAAAATACTCAAAGTGTTTAATTTTAATTGAAATGTATTAGAAATTGGAATTGAAAACATTGACAGAGGCGCCGCATATAAATACCTATCAGACTATAATATTTTCTCACATTGGTGCCAAATTTTCACGTGTACACAGCATATGTGATATATTTAAAGAATTTAAATGAAAATAATTTCTTATCAAGAGCAACACCAAGTCTAGAGAAATGGTATAATCAATAAATTTACATTAAAAAATTGTTGGATTTGAAAACTTAATTTTTCAGTATTTTTAATTATATAGAAAATGCTTTTTAAAATCTTATGTTAATATTGAAACCAATTCGTAATTCAAAGCCCCCTCTTCCTTAGCATGGCCACGATCATAAACCAAAATATGTAAAAGCTATTTTTCCGCTACTATTAAAAATTGAATACAGTTACTAATAAAATGCATAGGTGAAAGATTTTATGTTGAACTAATTAAATGCATTTAAGACAGTTTTGGAAAATCCCCAATGCTTTGGCCCAAAAAGTAATGCACAAAACTGGTTGCTGATTCAAACGCACGTGGTGTCGAGCTATAAATATTAACAAACATTTTCCCATCTTACAAATTCGTTAAATATTGTATAGGAATTTGATCTTATTATACTTCCAAGTTGCATAAATTCAATAAATTTAGTTCCCTTCTGGCCTGGTCGTCTAGTTATCCCCGAACATTATGAAAGAAAGCGTTAAAGGTCAATTGATAATTGTCTCCGCTAATGAAAGTGGGCGTTGAAAATTGCTAAAATTGTCGACGTGTAAAATGTATAATCAAAAGAAGGTTATAATCTCTGTGATGAGTCACTTCCCCCATACTTAGATCATTTAAAATGGTAAGCAAACATTTTTCATTAAACTTTTTTATTTTTGGCCCACACATAAAATAAGGCAATTTCTTAGTTATTTGTATTAATTTGCAGTATTTTGATTAACTCAAAAATGCATGGCAACTTAAATAAAATTCGAACTTTAACGTTTAGTTTTGTGTACGCTGTCAACAGCTGCCTGCTATGCCACTCATTTCAAATTAGTGGCGCCATCCTTTGTCTGTAAGCGAAACATAAGAAAAGTACAGAAATATCTTTTGTTAGCTTTTGGAAAAGTAAATACGCCACCTTTTGACAGCTTTGCTAAACACACAAAAGTTTCTTGTCGAACACCCCTGTCTTTCTTGTGGGTGCTTGCAGTCTGGCAGCACAATACAGCAACAACCCTGACTACTGTGGAAAATAGAAAAATATATTTGTTTAGATTTTCGTTTGGCACAAAATATGAGCGCTCCATCAGCCCCCACGGGCATACAGTGCACCGCAGGAGCAGTCCCCGTCCGCAATGAAAAGGGTAAGCTACTAGACATCCTGGAAGACACAGGAGAGTTGAAATATTTGCCTCTGTTTCAGGCGAGATTTCCATGCAAAAGGTTAAGGTGCAGCGTTATATATCTGGCAAGAGACCTGACTATGCACGCGCCGATTCCAGCTCAGATGAAAGTGATGAAGATGATTTCGTGGACAATAGGAAGCGCTTGGAGCGTCACAAGGCGGAACGCCATAAACTTGACCTGGCGCGACGAGAAGGAGAGGAAAAGGCCGTCGACGAAGAAGACGAAGCTGAGGTGGATGATCCACGATTGCGACGATTGCGTGCCCGTCCAGCCGATATAGAAGACTTGGAGCGGGAACGTCGTGAACGACACAGGCATATTCATGAGCCGGAAATGGTAGAGAGCGCTAGCGAAGATGATGAACCATTTTTGGATGACATCGAACAGCAACAACGCATTGAACGTGCTACCAACAAAATTACGCTGGCTTCCGAATCCGATACAGATTCGGAGCTAAGCGATACAGAATTGGAGAAACGACGTTTAAAGTTACGTGCACGCATGTTGCAACAACAACGGGAAGAGGAAGTCCTGCAAAAGGAGGATGAAAAACAGTCGGAATCATCGGAATCGGAGAGCTCCGAGTATGAGGAAGAGACAGAAAGCGAGGAAGAAAATGAACCCCGCCTAAAGCCATTATTTGTCCGCAAGCGAGATCGTGCCACCATCCAGGAAAAAGAACGTGAGGCTCAAAAACAGAAGCAGTTGGAAGCCGAAGCCAAAAGGGCGGCCAAGGAGAGAAGGCGTGCCACCTTGCGTATGGTGGAGGAGAGCGTCAAAAAGGACTTGGAGAAGGTCAAGCCAGAGACGAATGAAGCGTCCATAGATGATGTCTGCACTGCCGATGAAAACGATGAGGTGGAGTACGAGGCCTGGAAATTGCGTGAACTCAAACGCATGAAGCGGGATCGCGAGGAGCGTGACAAGTAAGCAACTTTATACATATCTCTTGAATAAAGTAATATTCATATATATATTTATTCACTTACAGCGCTGACCGTGAAAAGGTGGAAATTGAACGTATGCGAAATCTCACCGAGGAGGAAAGACGCCAGGAGTTGCGCTCAAATCCCAAGCTCGTCACCAACAAAGCCACCAAAGGCAAATATAAATTCCTGCAGAAATACTATCATCGTGGTGCCTTTTATCTGGATGAAGAGAATGATGTTTTAAAGAGAGACTTTGCCCAGGCCACACTCGAGGATCACTTTGACAAGACCATTCTCCCCAAAGTGATGCAGGTGAAAAACTTTGGACGATGTGGTCGTACCAAATACACGCATTTAGTCGATCAAGATACAACGAAATTCGATTCACCCTGGTATGCTGAAACCTCCAACAATATGAAATTTCACAATGAACACGCTGGCGGCATGCGACAGCAATTTGACAAACCAACAGCTTCCAAACGGAAAAAGTTGGAATAAAATAAACAAAATAAAGAACAGTAAAGACAATTTACAAAAAATAAACAATTTAGCATGTATTATTAAAGAAAAACGTTTGAAAAATCAGTTTCTTGGTTTTACTCTTAAATGATAAGAAGTGTCCGTAGGAAGTTCCTCTCAACTTAGCTTGGCAACCTAAATTCATTTATAATTACCTACGAATGATTAATAAAATATTCATTTATCTTTCAAGAAGCCTTACATATTTAATAAACGGTTGTGAAATTCTGAAGTAACAACAAATTTTAGACTAACAAAGTTAGAAAAATGTCTTGCAATAGCAATAGAACAATTTTTAAAGAAATTTTTTTGCTTTCGATAACAGCTACGAAGAAAAATGTATTTTGTTGCCTAGTGAAGTGATGACTACGTATTTCCTTATACCTACAAAAATATTACAATAAGTTGTTGCTTATCAGTCAGCTATACAATCCAATATTTTGTTACTTATGCATATCCAACAGGAAAAAAAATATAAACAATTGGTTATTAGTTACTTAGATGATAAGCTTGTAGTCATTGAGCAGCTCTGTCTTATGCTGTACGAGTGCTTGCATAACGCCCTCTGTTTTAATATATTGTAAATTGGTATAGTTCCTGAGTAACTTGAAAATGTATTTATCCTGTGGACTGGCTACCACATAAAGACGCACATTGCTTGCAATTGGAGGTGGTTTGTTGTGCACCGTGCCACCTGCACTTTCTATGATTGCTGTAAAATACAAAAGATTATCAATTTAGATATATAAGTTTTAAAAAGTCTGTCCACATTCAATCACCTTTCATATCCTTTATATTTGGTTGTATGGTGTTACCAAGCATGAAATTGAGGTCTTTTAATAAACTAGGATGTTCCATTACCGACAATGGATTGAACTTGAAGAGCTCCTCGAACTTTTCATCTTTGAATATGTGATTCGGTTTGACGACTATGGAACGCGTTTCTTTTATGGAGTGTAACCAACGAGTCGATAGTATGGGTTTATTCGATGCAACTCCCACCAAAAACTTGTAAGTTCGTTCTCCCTTGTCCATGAGGAGTAAATCACAGCTTAGAGGATTCTCTGTAGCTTCAACAACATCTAAAAAGGGTGAATGGAATATATTAACAGCATTGTTTAGAGCACAATTAAATTTAGACATACTTCTTAAGGAATATAATAAGGGATTTAGCTCTGAATAGTTGCACATTGATAATGCAATTTGGATTTTTCGGCCTGAACTTTGAATTTGTTTTATGTAGTCGCTTATACCTAGAAATAGAAAATAGTTATTGAAGGTTTCAGTTTTTTTCTTGCAAGGGATTCTGGACAGGTAGCTTGCATTTGCGGGAGCCTGTGAAATATTAATTAATATTATTATAAAATAAAACAGATTAACATACTATTTGTTCGTTTAATACTGGTCGCTTTCTCCTCATCTAAGGGCTTTGCAGATGGTTTTTCTTGTTCCTTGTTACCTTGCTTAGCTTTAGCCTTGGAAGTTTTCTTGCTGTCAACTATTTTGGCACTTGCAATCTTTGTACCTTTTGATTTCCCTGTATTTGTTACAGACTTTGAGGAGCTTGCTTCATCTGCAAATAAAAGATTATAGGATTCTAACAATCTGCTATAAACGACTGTGGATTTGAGGTAACCTTCAGTATTGCTGGAATCTGTATGGATGGCGACAGTCCTAGCGACAGTGTTCCCTTTATCGAGTTTCTTAACTGTTGCAGATTCTTCTTTTTTAATATTATCCTTGTTAACTTTATCTTTTCTGGTTTGTCTTTTATTCACTGGTTGTGAGTCTGCGGAGTTTGCTGCTTTACCAGCATCCTTTGATGTCCCTTGCATATTGTCATCTACCGTTTCTTGAGTAGCTTTTCTGGTACGTCTTTTAATCACTGGTTGTGGTTTCTCCTCATCCTTTGAGTTCCTTGCACTTCTTTCTTTTTTAACTTTTACTACTAACTTTGGATTGGTCGCTAGTTTATTGTCATCATTTGTTTCTTTTAGAGTTTCCATTTGATGCATCGAGGTAACCTTATCCTTTGAGTTCCTTGCACTTCTTTCTTTTTTAACTTTTACTACTAACTTTTGATTGGTCGCTAGTGTACTAGCATTTTTCGTTTCTTTTAAAGTTTCCATTTGATGCATCGAGGAAACCTTATCCTCAATTAATGGCAGTGTTTCCGTTTGAGATTTTTTTCCAACATCATTGGTTCCTTCTTTATCGACAGACAAATTATTTTTGGATTCTTCGGAACGTACTTTCTTTGGAGCTGTAGGAGATTAAGTAAATCCTTCAGCTACCATACAAGCCAAAAGTAAATAGTTAAGACTTACGCGTAATTGACTCTTCACTGAGCGCTTTTGACCTCTTTCGCAGTCTGCTTTTCGGTATCGCTGGTGTTTTTGTTGGAGTAGGTGGCTCTGAGGTTTTCCTGGTGCGTTTTATTTTGCACGCTATCAAAGAAGAATAGTTTTGAAATAAATGCAATATTTTATATAGACTTTATAGCTTACGCGGTGATTCAACTGATTCTGAGCGAAGTGCAAACCGCTTTCTTCCCAATTTCGTACTTATTTCCGGCCTTTCCGACTCCTTAACGATTTGCTTCGATTGACATAACTGCAAAAGTATTGAATTACTATTTTCCAACAGCTATACGACCAACTACAGATATCTCACCTTATTTTCAAGTTTTGCTTGGATGCTGCTTGGTTTAATAATATTGTTGTATGTCTCATCATCCGATGATGAACTTGTCATTTCTGAAAGTGCCATGAATTCTTTAAGCTCTCTATCTATATCATCACAGATACTAATGGAATCTGATATTTGAAGCCGCTCACCATTATTCTGATCTATAACGAAGAAGATAAGTTTAGATTAAGATTAACTGTCATAAATTTGTTTCTTAAAATAATACCTGTATTTTTTTGGCCAACAAATAATTCTGTTTCCTTCAAATCTTCAGTGGTACCCGAGTTGAAGCGGCCTGGATTTTTCGGAGTTGATTGTGGCACAAGAAAAGATTTTCTGCCGGGAAATACCTGAGTTTCAATTAAATCCTCATTATCTTCATCATTGTTTGAGTTAAATGATCTCTTTGACTTTGCTTGTGGTGTAAGAAATGATATTCTGCCGGGAAATGCCTGAGTTGCAATTAAATCTTCATTATGATTATCATGATTTGAGTTATCTGCAGTTTTGGACTTCAATTGTGATAATGATAATGATTTTCTACCCGGAAACAGCTGAGTTTTGATGAAATCTTCATTATCTTCGTCTTTACTAGAGCTAGTTGAAAGATTGGACTTTTGCTGGGGCGAAGAGAATGATTTTCTTCCGGGAAATATCTGAATTTTAATAGTGTCCTCATTATCTTCGTCTTTACTAGAGTTAGATGCAAGATTGGACTTCTGTTGTGCCGAAGGAAATGATTTTTTTCCGGGAAATATCTGAATTTTAATAAAGTTCTCATTATCTTCGTCTTTACTAGAGTTAGATGCAAGATTGGACTTTTGTTGTGCCGAAGGAAATGATTTTTTTCCAGGAAATGCCTGAGTTTTAATAAAGTCCTCATTATCTTCATCAGTACTTGAGTTAAATGCAAGCTGCAAACTGACTCTTTCAAATGCTTGCGTGGCAGTAGAATCATGTGCATTGGCAGCTCTTTCAATTGGGTTTCGTAGTGGAAATGCCTGAGTTTCAATGTAACCATGCAGGTTGTCTTCTGGATCTGCTGGAGTGGTTTCTGGAGTATCAATGCTGGCGACCAAAGGATGCTCTGCTGTGCAGAGTTTGTTAGTGTCAGCAGCAATTTGATTAGATGAAACTGAGTGCACATCTGCACTCACATTAATAATTTCGGGTGCTTGCGAGCCACTACTTTGAAGATCATCATTTTCAAAAAATAAAATAAATCAGGCGTACAAGGAACTTCATCTTGGACTGTTGATGATTTTCCTGCCGATGACAAGTCTGGCGTTAAACAAGCCTCATTACGTGTGGATACTTCGTCAGCCTTTGTACTGTTTACAGCAGTGCATTTTGAATTAGATGCGGACCAATTCAAGGCACTCATATCATTATTAACTCCAAAGATATCTAAAAGAGGTTATACATAATTGGGTGGAAAGTATACTATAAAGCGTAATTACCCGCAGTTTGCTTGGGATCAGATTTTCCAAATACTGCCAAATTGCCTTCTCCAAGTAAAAGAGAAGTGTCAAAATCATCAATAGCATCTTCTTCAATTTCATTGAATTCTTGTGTGCAAATGCGTATTTGAGTACCCAACTCCGATGCATCATCTTCGTCCAGGATATCTGGATCTTGAAGGCTAACAGGTTGGACAGAAGGTTTATTGGTGAATGCGAAAACATCTTGGGTTTCGGGAATTAGAAAATCCTCGCCACATGACACCTTTGACACTTCTAGAGATCTTGAAGGACGAGTAAAGGAAACAGCTTGTGTTTCGGGTATGATAAAACTGTCGTCCTCACGTGTAGTGTTTGTCGATTGAGGTCGGCTTTCAGGAATGACTAAACTATCAGTAGATGTATTAACCGACTTATTTTTTATCCCTTCCTCATAGCCACTGCTATCATGAGCCTGCAATCACATTATTATTATTAAACTAATACAACTGTACAGCTTTAATCTAGCTTACCGCATCATTATCCAGTTGCTTGCCATCATTAAAGTATAATTTGGCCTTTACATTACCAAAGCGCAAATCCACAAAATCATTGAGAGTATCCGATTCGTTTATACTCTTTGTTTCTATTTTCTGGCCGTTCTTCTCATATACTTTGCCAGCCACTGCAGCTAAACGCACAATTCCTCCAGCTATAAGTGTTATAGTTGCGTGTGCGAGCTCAATAGACTGAGGGATTCATAAAACAACAAGGAAAGAAGGAGTTTTTGGTGATTAAAGATTAATAAGAGTATAACTACACAATTTCTCACCTCATCATCACAATGAAACTCAAGTCCCGATCTGCGTCCGATGCGATATATAATATCTGGTTCTATTGGGATCGCTGTTGCCCTTGTACCATTCAAGCTCAAAGCCACAAACACCATATTCTTCTGTTTAAATTACAATTACAAACAAATAATGTCGCAAATGCGAAATGGGCGCCAAAATTGTTTCACGTTATTACTATCTTTACTAAACTATACTCTCTTGTGGCATGCGCCAAAAAAACTAAATATGGAAAACAAAAATCTGTTGAAACGTAAACGAATCACAAATATATTAATACAACTATTTGACGTTCAAAAAACTAAGCACAAAAAATTATAACAAATCGACGCCTGCTGCCAGCAGCAGAGTTATTAGTCGACGCTCACTATCGATAGATTTACAAAAATATATCGAAAGATGCTATATTTTTGCACTGACTTTATCGATAATATTTATCAGTCACTTTTGACAACAACAAGATAGAGAACGAGAATACGACATTTGTTTGTAATTTTCTTGTAAATAATTTTTCACATGTACAAATTGGCTTAGTAAATAACAAAAAGAGAGCATGTCAGCACGTATGCTAAAGAAACTACAAGGCGAAGCCGATAAGCTGGCCCCCCCGCCTGATGATGAAGTGGGCAATGACCACTTAACTGACAATGACGAACTGGACACGGTTCGAGGGAATTCGCATTTAAATCCATTCGATTTGGTAAGTACAAATATGTAAATGTTTAACGTGTCATTGCTGAAGTGGGTTAATTGTGGTTGCTTTCAGCTAAATCAACAAAGTCTGTCAGAGAGCGAATTTAAAGAAGACGACAATGAGACGGAACATCCATCGGCTGCCAATCATACAAATGCCGCTGCTAAAAAGAAGAAGAAGAAACGCAAGAAGAAAACCAAATCGCATGGTAACCATATAAGTAGTGAAGATAACGAGCGACCAGATAAATACTTTGAAACTAACGATCCATTGTATGGGAAACTAAATGATGGGTTCGCCAAACAGTTGGAGAAAAATCCTGCAAGCAAAAAACTGCTGACGGTGGAGCTTAAACATCTGAATCAACAAAACGAAATGCGTCGCACTTTTGGCAAGCGTGTAGTCAAAGTAGAGTAAGTTAAAATCCACATATTACCCAAATGTTAAATCATGATTATATCATAATACTCTTTGTCTATTAGAAATAAGCGTGGACGCCAAAAGCCTACACTGAAATCAACTTATATGGTAACTGCTAAGGAATCGTGGCCACCATTGACCAAGAATATAATTACAATGAAATTGCTACCAATACCTGAAACACCGAGCACATCGAGTAATCCAATAATTCAAATTCATGGCGAAGATAATGTACAATGGTTTAGTTTCCAACATAGTCAGTACTATCAAGGAGTACAACACATGTTTCTTTCAGCTCTTGAACGCATAGATTCAGAGTTTTTAATCACGCTTATTAAACGCTGCCCCTACCATGTGGATTCTCTTGTCCAGCTCAGTGAGGTGTGCAAAATGACGGAGGATTTCGCCCTAGCATCCGAGTTAATTGAACGTGCACTTTTGCTTTTGGAGTCTTCGCTGCACATCAATTTTAGCCTGACATCAGGGAATTCCCGTTTGGATTATCGGCGACAGGAGAATCGCGCATTTTTCATTGTGCTGTTCAAGCATGCTCAGTACTTGGAGGAGCGTGCCTGTTGTCGTACAGCATTTGAAATCTCCAAGCTAATATTGAGTCTACAGCCTGACGTTGATCCCTTGGCCATGGTACTTGTCGTTGATTACTATGCACTACGAAGCAAACAATATGGTTGGCTAGTGGAATTCTATGAACAGTACAATGCATCTCGGAATCTTGCCCAGCTTCCCAACATGGCTTACTCTTATGCATTAGCTTTATACACGCTTCACGGCAGCTGCGAACGTGCCAATGAAGCTCTGCAGTACGCTCTATTTATGTTTCCGGGTGTACTACGTCCCCTGCTGGACGAGATGTCTGTGCAAACAGATAAACGCGTGGTGGCTTCATCATATTTCTTTGCTGATATCTCTGGCAAGTGAGTAAAGATCGAATCCTTATTTATATGGTTATTTCAATCTCTTTTCATAGTCAATCCCCAGCATTGCATCAACTAGTATGTTTGTATGTTTGCCGTGCCAAGATTATCTGGCGTCAAAATGATGTTCTAACTTGGCTGGAAACGAATGTAAATACTGTACTGGATCGTATTGATGCCAAGGATCCGATTATAAGTGATTGCAAGGAGAAGCGTTTTGTACGCTACGGTGGCACACCACCACGTCCCATTTTACGTCATGTCATACTCTCCGATTACAAGGAGAAAGTGCCCTTAGCCGTGTTTGTATCAAAGGAAAAGCAGGCCATCATGACCTACGATCCGCTGCCTCCAGTTGACAGTGTTAATTGCTATCAGCGGTAAGAACACTATTTACGAAACATACAAATGAGCTAATTGATTTACTTATTTCCTATTTCAACAGTAAATCATCTTCGAGTAGCAGTCCCACAACCAACGCCAACAACTCTGTATCCATGTTCTTTCAATCGCTTTTGCCGTCATTTAATTTGAACAACATTGCTGCCGGACAGCAGCAGCAACAACCTGAAGTTGCTGGCGAGGCAGCAGCTGCTGCTCCCGCTTTGTTAGGCTTTCCACAGCAAGATCCAAATGCACGAGGCGAAGCTGAAGGTTAAATTTTGATTGTATTTTTGTTATGTTTAAATGTTAATCATTATAATTCTTGTGTCTACTATTATTTCATTATATACGCATTTATTTTTGTAGAAGCTGGTCTACCACAGTCGTTAACGGTTATGATGGATGCTATGCGGGAATTTTTGCAAAACTTCCGTCTTCCAGAACACTTGCGTTCACCGGAAACAGCTGTAGCTCAATCGAGTAGCAGCAATGATGACGAGGAAGAAGGATCCAGCGACTATGTGGATTAAAACAGTCTATACCCTATATACATAATTATTCATTCTTCTATTATGAAAAAAAAAAAAAAAAACTATTGTACCCTCCTGCACAGCCACTTAAAGACGATAATTTGCACATTTTTATCTATCAAAATACGAGTTTATCAATTGCATCGCTTACTGAGTAGCGCTCTTTGAGTGTTTTTGAAAAAAACACCTTGTTTTCTTATGCTTAAGCGCCAGTCACAAAACTTTTGCATATTAAGAAATGTTTATTACACATGTGTATTGAAAATTTGTAATGCATTAATAAAAATTTCTTGTCAAAGCTTTAGAACAAAAATAAAACTGGTTAAGCTTTCTTTGCTGGAAAATGAAATGATGGACTCGACATATATTATTTCACCTTGAGCTTATAGAATGTTTTATTGATTTAATGATGAATGCCTTCAATTACGCTTATCAATATAACAAACAGATTTCTCATCAATATTAGTTTTCATATTTTTTTCCCTTTTACATTGTAATCATTTTGCAGTTATTGCAATTGATAAATATTACTATGACAAGTACAATTTCATATATAATTGGGTTTAGACCGGTATTCAATGGAGCGCCGTTTGGTGTGTGTGTGTGTGTTTTGTGTTTGTTTGTTTGTGTAGATTATAAAAAAGTTACACATACAATTAGATAATCTTGTAGAAGTAATGCACCTTATAAAAAGTTTAACTGGCAGACATTGTTGTTGTTTAAAGATCATTTAGCTTAATTCAAAATCAGAATCACACAGGAAATAAAGATTTGGCCAAAATGATTTACGCGTATTGCTGATATTACAAATAGTTTTTTTTTAGACAACTTTAGAGCTTAACACATAGAAAAATCATTACTAATGTCTAAGCAATACTATAGCGTGGAATACGTGATCGCATATAGAATACATTTAGAAAACAAAATCAAAACGAAAATAAAAGGTTAGGCGCGGCATTTGAAAGTCAGCCACGAGAACATCAAACGATTATAATTATGTCATGGTACCAAAGACAGGATTATGACGGCAGATGCTGGGTCCATATTCCTCATAGGCAGCCTTTGTGTGACACACCTGATAAAACTCCGGCTAAAAAAGGGTGAACATTTATTACTTGATTTGCATTTTAAATAAATAGTCAATTGTTTACCGTTGAAGCCAACATACTGCCTCCAAACCAGACAGCATAACGTTGCATATGATGCGTAATCACCTGCACATCGATAGGTTTTGGCTATCAAATAAAAGTAAGAGGGGAAAGATTAATTTTCCTTGCTGACACAATTGATCACTGTTATAATCTACCTTAATGCGTCCCTCAGATAGATTTTCGCTAATGCGCAAACGTGTATCAACCGATCGCTTAATGTCACGATTCAAGCGTCTACCAAAGTCTTTGAACATCGTAGATCCACCGCTTAATACAATATTATTGTATAGGGGACGTCGCACATCAATTGGGCAGTTCTGTATAACATTGTCAACAATCTCTGATAGTGGTATGGTAAAATCTGGGTTTGAAAACTCCGGATGAAAGAATATTTCCGGTCCGAGAAAACGTTCATAGCCAACATCCACATTAAACGGCTGCTTTGTGACGGTATTAAGGCCCGTAAAGTTACGTATCCATTTGCTTGGCTCCGTATCGTACTTTGCAAACTCTTTGGCAATATCTGGACATATATAGCAATGTTTCTCTTTGATTGCTTTGGCAGTCTCGAGGCTCTGTTCCGGCGGTATTCCCACCTCACGTTCACGCAGCAAACTCTGAATAAAGGATGTAATATTCCGACCAGCAATTGGTATATGCTTAATGCATGATCCAATCACATAGCCCTCGGCCTGTCAATGAATTTAAACAGCGATAAGATAAGGGTCGCATACCAAATATTTATACACACTTACCACGGGTATAACATGCGTCACACCATCACCACTATCCACCACAATGCCAGTTAGCGTGCGTTCTTCTGCGGATCTCGATGCCCAACTGGCAGCCAAGGCTAGCACCGCTTGCACCGCAATATAGAGACCAGGAACATTAAATGTCTCAAACATTATTTCGGCAGTGTATTCACGATTCTCTGGCGTGTTTAGTGGCGGCTCTGTAAGCAGAAAATGATGATCCTCAGGCTCGGCACGCAAATACTTGAAGATGCATTGCTCCAGAAAGCGTTCCATCAGATCCCAGTCCTCCACCAAACCATGACGCACTGGGTACTATAAAAATTAAGTGACTCATTATTAAATAGTTTAACTAAAATTACGTATGCTGGATTCTCACTGGGTCACTGAGCTATGACACAGAAATGTTGTCACACAAATGGGACGCTTTAATGTAAACACCAGGGTCATCTGGTGTCACATAGTACTGTCATAGCGTCACAGTATTTATGTAATAATCTAACAATATCATTTACTTACTTTTATAGAGTAACCGGTGGCATCAAAAGCCTCGTCACCAATAAAAAAGTCCAAATCCTCAATGCCTTTTGTGCAACGTCGCGCATTAGTGTCGCCTACCCGAGCAGACTCCTTAATGGCAATGGCCGAGGGTATTATGAATTGTGGCTCCTTGTTGCCAGCAAAACCTAATTTAGAGTAACTAAAAAAAAGGAAAATATTATTCATCCATAAATAAGTCTCAACTCTACCACACACGGAACTTACCCGGTGCCCACATCGATTACGCATGCCGGTAGCCTGCCTGCCATGTTGACTGAGGATTTGGTTATTGTTGTAATTGAACGGGATAAATTACAATTCAAGCTACAATTTCACACCACTTTCAAAAGAATTGCTTTACAGATAAACAGCAAAGTTTATAAATTTTCAACCACACCTCCTCCAACAACGATGTGTCATTTAGAAAACTTCGCTCTTTGTCACTCCTCTCACACACATTCACACTTACGCAAACAGTGTTGCATTTGATATTTAAAAAAGACGCTTTACAGCACTGTTATGACAAATGCTGTGGCGGAAACGTTATCGATATGAAATAATTATTGCACTACATTTTGCTAAAAATTAAATTTCAAAATATTTTAAATCACAATCTTTGCACGTAGTCAGTATTTAAATCAGCCTACAAACTTATTTATGCAAAAATATTTGACATTCGAATTTCAGCTTCAAACCCTTACTAACATATCGATATGCGCCAAAAATGAAGCATTCGATAATTTTCCGAAGTACGTTCGGACTCGGAGATTTCGGCGGTGTTGTGTGGCTGTGACAGCCTTTTTCCACGTTTTTCCTATTAGCACATATATTTTGCAATTGCCATTATCCGTGCGCTAATTGTATTGGCATTTTAACTGTTATCGAGCAAATTGTGGGTGCTTAGTGGGAGCTTCTTTGTTTGTGCAACAATCACAGCAAAAACCGGCAAATTGGACAAACCACTTACACGAAAATGGAGGCACAGAAATTGACGGAACTGTTGCGCGCAACGATTGATCCAAATCCTGAGCAAAGGAAGGCTGCCGAGGACCAATTAGCACAAGTAAGTCCCCAACTAATAGTCCAGTTAGATTAGACAGTTAGACCATTCTTCATCCCGCTCTTGTGGCGCTGTCGCCAAAGCAAGACGAAAACCATGTGCTTTTTTAATTGTTCGCTTTTAACCTCCCTCCCTGCCTATCTGCTCTGCTCGCATATGTATGCGAATGTGTGTATATGTGTATTTATCGGTGCGGGTGTGTGCTAGTGTCAATAGTAAAATGATATTGGCCAAAAAGAGTAGAAGGCAACGTTTACTTTTTCTTGGCTTCTAATTCATTTCTTGCTAGGACACAGGCAACAAGTAACAACTGCTAGGAGTTGCACGGGGAGGGAGGGTTTCGCATACAACTGCAGTCAACAAATCTATATTTCCATTTGTGTGTGTGTGTTTAACAGTGTGTTGAGTTTAACTTAAAATTTGTACACTTAGGAAGTTTTTAAAAACAACAAATTTAAATTTAATTTGTTAAAAAATCATAACTATAAACAGATTTAATTAAACTTTAAACTCATGGAGTATTTGGTATTCATAAGAATGTTAGAATCTCAATAAAAAGTAGGAATAAATATGGAAAAGATCATAACTATGATCATATGTGTTAAAAAATAAAAACTATAACCTGAATAAATTAAGCTATAAACTAACAAATCATATTTTGGAGTTGAATTAAGCATAAGAAGAACGCGAGAAAGGTGTAAGATTCAACACAAGAAAGTACTTATGAATTTTAATATAAAACGTATCAAGAGTGGATTATTTACGATTTGCCAAGTCCGATAAAAGTGTAAGTTTTTTAAAAAAGAAAATATTAAACCTATGAATATATTTGAAATTTACACATTTACGATTTGGAGAAAGAAGGGAATACTATGTCTCTTTATATTAAGCAGAACAGATTAAATTTAACAAACTAAACGTTTCAAAATGTCGTAGTCTTTTTTAGTTGCCCGTAATTAAACATTTCTTGGAAGCACACATTAAACAATTAAAATATTTGCACCACTGTTCAAGTGGGCTCTTGCCTTCCGTCTGAGTCAGCTTCTAACGATTTCCATGCCCCGCCTTATTCAATCGGTTAATTGACTTTATCAGCATATATTACTAACTGCTGCCACGACCAGGGCACGCTGCTTGTAGCTTCTTTAATGGGAAAACGCATGCCATTTAAATATATATACATACATACATACATATGTTTAAATCTATATGCATACGTACTCAGTACAAATATACAAATTGTGCTTAGAATTTTAAATGTTTGAGGATTGGGAGGTGTTGGTAGCTGGTGCCACATGCATTGCTATTGTTTTATCAATATAATTATTTTCTAATTTTTCGCATTGGCACGCGAAATCGTAATATTTATCCATCCCAGAATCGCATTACTCATACGCCATGTTATGCTGGCAGCTGTGTAAACAATTCCGTCAGCCGGAAAAGCTATTTACTCACTGTACGTCTTATTCACTTTCTCTGATTAGATACACAAAATCATTGGTTTTGTGCCTACCATACTGCAAATTGTAATGCAAACGACGCTCGAGCAGCCAGTTCGACAGGCGGGCGCTGTCTATCTGAAGAATCTGATCAACAGCAGCTGGTCGGATCATGAAACCAAGCCGGGTGAACCCATACCCTTCTCAATTCACGAGCAAGATCGCGCCATGATCCGCGGAACCATTGTAGATGCTATTGTCCATGCTCCAGAGCTGATCAGGTAAAATGTGTATTCACATTTATAACTTAACTCAATCTCACATGTGATTTCTCATATCATTTTTACAGGGTACAGCTCTCTGTCTGCGTTAATCACATCATCAAGAGTGATTTCCCTGGTCGTTGGCCTCAGGTGGTAGACAACATTAGCATCTATCTGCAAAATCCGGATGTAAATGGCTGGAATGGTGCATTGGTCACCATGTACCAACTGGTCAAGACATACGAATACAAACGCTTTGACGAGCGAACGCCATTGAATGAAGCAATGAATTTGTTATTGCCAATGATTTATCAACTTATGATGACTCTGCTCAATGATCAGTCGGAGCAATCAGTGTTGCTGCAAAAGCAAATACTCAAGATTTACTATGCACTGACACAGTACAGTTTACCCCTTGACCTCATCACCAAGGAGATCTTCTCCCAATGGATGGAGATTTGCCGACAGATTGCGGATCGTGCTGTGCCCGACTGCTCGCATCTGGATGATGATGAACGTACTGAATTCCCCTACTGGAAAACCAAGAAGTGGGCGCTGCATATTATGGTTCGCATGTTTGAGCGGTAAGTTTACAAATTAATCATACAAATTTCAAGCAGATGAAGGCAGAAACCAAAAGCAGGGTTAATTCATAGAGTTGTTATCATTCTCTCTTCTAATACATCTGATTTTAACAATTACAATTTATTCATTGCAGATATGGCAGTCCCAGCAGCGTGGTTAGCGAAAAGTATCAGAAATTTGCCGAATGGTATCTGCCCACCTTCAGTTCAGGTGTTCTAGAGGTACTGCTCAAAATTCTAGATCAATATCGTAATCGTGTCTATGTGTCACCGCGAGTCCTTACGGACGTGTTAAATTATCTGAAGATTGCGTAAGTATTAAAAGGATATTGTCAAAAGACAAAAGATAACTTTAATAAACTATTTGCAGTGTGAGCCACGCCTACACCTGGAAGCTGATTAAGCCACATATGGTAGCTGTTATTCAAGATGTCATATTTCCTATCATGTCCTTCACCGACTCGGATCAGGAGCTGTGGGAAAGCGATCCCTATGAGTACATACGCCTCAAGTTTGGTAGGCACTCGCACAATAATTTTTATGATTATTTGTTAGCTAATTCAATCACTCTACACTGTAGATATCTTTGAGGATTATGCTACACCCGTGCCAGCTGCTCAATCCCTGTTGCATTCCGTGTGCAAGAAACGCAAAGGCATTTTGCCCAAGGCAATGAGCACAATCATGCAAATAATTACCTCACCGAATGCGGACAACAAGCAAAAGGATGGCGCACTTCATATGATTGGCACTTTGGCAGATGTGCTCTTGAAGAAGGCGCTATACCGTGATCAGGTTGAGTCTATGCTCACCACTTATGTGTTTCCGGAATTCCAGAATCCGGCTGGCCATATGCGTGCTCGTGCCTGTTGGGTCTTGCATTATTTCTGCGATGTCCAAATCAAGAATCCTCAGGTTCTGGCCGAAACAATGCGATTAACCACAAATGCCTTGCTAACGGATAAAGAACTGCCCGTTAAGGTGGAGGCCGCAATTGGCCTGCAAATGTTCCTATCATCCCAGGATGAGGCACCACAATACGTGCAGTCTCAAATTAAAGAGATTACCAAGGAATTGTTGACCATCATACGAGAAACCGAAAACGAAGACTTGACAAATGTCATGCAAAAGATTGTGTGCACATTCACGGAGCAATTGCTGCCAGTTGCAACGGAAATTTGTCAGCATTTGGCCACGACATTCAGTCAAGTGCTGGAGTCTGAAGAAGGATCCGATGAAAAGGCTATTACGGCCATGGGCCTACTAAACACGATAGAAACGCTACTTAGTGTTATGGAGGAGCATCCGGATGTGCTGCTTAACTTGCATCCAATTGTTATTAATGTCGTGGGACACATATTCCAGCACAACATTACGGGTGAGTGAGAAACCTACTTACTTATTTTCTTATCTAATTTTGACTGCTTTGTAGATTTCTATGAGGAAACCTTCTCGTTGGTCTACGATTTGACGTCCAAAGCCATTTCAGCCGAAATGTGGCAAATGCTTGAGCTGATCTATCAGGTTTTTAAGAAGGATGGCGTTGATTACTTTATCGATATTATGCCGGCATTACATAACTATGTAACCGTCGACACGCCAGCGTTCCTTTCCAATCCAAATCGCTTACTGGCTATACTGGACATGTGCAAAACTGTAAGTTGTTGGTCTTTTATCATTTTTCGCGTTACCTAATTCTTTTTCTTATATATAGATGCTGACTGGCAGTCCTGGCGAGGATCCCGAGTGTCATGCCGCCAAATTAATGGAGGTGATTATATTGCAGTGCAAGGGTCAAATTGATTCGGTGATACACATGTTTGTGGAGCTGGCTCTGTCGCGTTTGACACGCGAGGTGCAATCGTCGGAGCTGCGCACCATGTGCCTACAGGTGGTCATTGCTGCGCTGTATTATAATCCTCAGCTACTGCTCTCGATTCTGGACAAGATGTCGCAGCCCAGCAACGAACCAATTATCGCGCATTTTATTAAACAATGGCTACATGATACAGACTGTTTCTTAGGGTAATTCAAATGCCATTTCAAAATTTAATTGCTAACTAATCAACCATTTATTTTATAGCATTCACGATCGCAAACTGTGTGTGCTTGGTCTGTGTACACTTATCTCTCTAGGAGACGCCAAGCCGCAGGTGCTGAGCGAGGTGGCAGATAAGATTGTGCCATCACTTATATTGCTTTTCGACGGACTTAAACGAGCATATGAATCCCGTGCACAGGAGGAGGAAGAGGAAGAAGAGGAGGAGGGTGGTGACGATTGCGAAGGTTAGTATTATATTTAGCTTATAATATTATTTCTAATAAACAATTGTTACTCCTGCAGAGGCTCTATCGAGCGATGAGGATGAAATGGACGAAATGGGACCCAACTATTTGGATAACGTAGCGGAATTTGCAAAAGCGAAAGGAGCTGCGGCTGGTTTCGAAATAAAAGCTGAAATCAAGGATGACGAAGAAGATTCAGATGACGAGGCGGAGGAATCAGTTGGTGATCTAAATGAAACTGGTCTTGAAACCTTCACCACACCTATAGACGATGAAGAGAACGAGACCGCTGTCGATGAGTACTGGACGTTTAAGGAAGTTATTACCGGTAATAGATAAGATACAGTTTACAAAAATATTATTGTTACTTATCTCTTCTCTCTACCTTTTATTTAGGAATTTCCACTCAAGATCAGCCGTGGTATTCGCTGCTGACCTCTAGCCTGACACCCGATCAGGCCAAGGCTCTCCAAGAAGTGGTCGTTACAGCTGATCAGCGTAAGGCGGCCAAAGAATCGAAACTGATTGAGAAACAGGGTGGATTTGCCTTCCCACAAACAACTGTGCCCACGTCCTTTAAGTTTGGCTCTTAATTGGCTATTGCACACAGATTCTTCTGACTTCATGGTTTCTCATACTCTTTCCAAAAACGAAACGTAAACAGCAAAAACTGGCTTGCAATTGATATGATGGCTTTCAAAGGCATTCTCTAGATTCTCTATCTAGACTTCTCGTACATAATGGGTACAACACTTACATATTATACATATGTTGCATGCTTCGGCCCGGGGGTCGGTGGTTGAGATGATCCCTTTATATTTATTGTAGATTTATATTTTAAACTTCTATTTTGGCAAGTCCATGCCAACTAAATTATGATAACTTAAGTTGAAAAGTCTATTGTATATCATTGTATGTAACTAAAGAAACGAAACTAATTTAAAGTCGCCTCATGGAATGAGGATAGCGCCCAGCTAGCTAAGCAACGATCAGATCAGACACACTCCAACGAAAAATGGTCAGTGAATGAAAATTTAACGCAGAGCATTTCACATACTTTGTCTTTACACACACACACGCATATAATGTACTAGATGGAACGATATTTTTGAAAATTAAAAACATTTTTAACGTTTGAATCGAGCTGTTTGAATTTAAGTATAGTTAACAAAAAAAAAAACTACCCTAATTTAAATTTAAATTTCTCACTCAAGGCCAGTGCTGCCAATTCCATCGACCAAAAATATCGATAGCAGTGTTATCGCCTGAAAAGATATCCATCGATATATCACTCTTTCTCGATAACCCTAGCCGCATTTGTTTATGTTGATTTTTAATAATAAAGTTGAATTAAAACAGCATAAATATGAAAATTGCCATTGAGGGATGCGCCCATGGCGAGCTGGAGCGCATTTATGATACTATAGAAGGCATTGAAAAGGAACGTAATATTAAAATCGACTTGCTTCTGTGCTGCGGTGATTTTCAATCAACCCGGAATGTTACGGATTTACAAACAATGGCCGTTCCACGGAAATACATGGACATGTGCACGTTTTACAAGTGATTCAAAGTTATTCTGTGGCAGGAACAATTCGTTAAAGTTATGTTTTTACAGATATTACAGCGGTGAAAAAGTGGCGCCAATTCTCACCATCTTCATAGGAGGAAACCATGAGGCATCCAACTATTTGCAGGAGTTACCTTACGGTGGCTGGGTTGCTCCTAACATCTACTACCTTGGATATGCAGGCGTTGTGAATGTAAACGGCATACGAATAGCTGGCATCAGTGGCATTTACAAGGGTCATGACTTTTTGAAGGGCCACCATGAATTTCCGCCGTATACGGATAAAACATGTAGAAGCGTCTATCATGTCCGGCAATTGGAAGTGTTTCGATTGAAGCAACTTTCCGGTAAAGTAGACATTTTCATGTCCCACGACTGGCCAAGAGGAATCCAAGAATATGGCAATAAGGCGCAACTTTTACGCTTTAAGCCACATTTTGCTGAGGATATAGGAAGCGGACAATTGGGCAGTCGTCCTCTGGAGGAACTATTAAAATCTGTGCAGCCCACATATTGGTTTGCAGCGCATTTACATTGCAAATTTGCTGCTCTAGTGCAGCACAATAGAAACATGACCAAATCGAAGAATATGGATGCGGAATCTGCAAGCAGCAGCAGCAGCGATAGTGAGCTGGAGGAAGGAAACAACTCTGAACCGGATCCCACGCCAGCAGTAGCTCCAGCAGTTACCAAATTCTTGGCTTTAGATAAATGTCTGCCTAAGCGACGTTTCTTACAAGTACTGGACATACCCACTGATACTGATACAAGTAAATTAACCTTGGAATATGATATTGAATGGTTGTCAATATTGTTCACAACGAATCATCTGATATCCGTAAAGGATAACAATTACTATTTGCCTGGCAAAAAAGCGGGTAGCATCGAGGAGCGTTGTAATTTTACACCAACCGTTGAGGAATTGTCGCATACTCGCAACAAATTCAGTAATCCTGAAGTGCCGAAGAACTTTTGCCGTACTGCGACCACATTTGATCCAGTTGAGGAACAGAATTATAAGCAAACGTACGTGGATCAGCCAAAGGCGCTGTTGAATCCCCAGTGCACTGAATTCTGTTCTATTTTAGGCATTGACGATCCACTTTGTTTGGCCATGTTGGCCAATGGCAAGGAATTACCTCAGACTGTAAGTTTAGAGGAGAGTTCTACTAGCATTAATCCTACTCCAAATAGGACTTTAGAAGAGCCTATTGATGAAAGTGCTCCTATTACAGAAACTGTATTGGCGCCATCCAAGAGAAAGTTAAATTTATTGCTACCAGCGCCAACTGTAGCAGAAATAGACCAGAATGTCATTGAACTTCCAGCAGAAGAAGATGAGGAAGCACCGATCTGTGAAGTTGTTGTTAAGGAAACTGTGGAGGAAACTTCTACTGCTCCGATTTGTCCCAGTCCTAATCTCAAAAAGCTCAAAAGAAGAAATCAAAGTATATACCAAGCTGAAGATAATAGCGATTAAAATGTATTTGCTATTTCTGTATCTGACAATCTAAGCGTTGATAATAAATTGTAGATATCTTTTAATAAACTTTAATGAAAACAATTGACTCATCGTTCTAAAAAACAAAAAATAAAGAGGCAATTTTATTGAAATAACACAGAAAACGCTTGACACTACCGTTCGTTGCAGTGATGTTGAGTGAAAATAAATTAAGATTATAATATAAGTAGATATGTAGTATATATTTAAAAGAGGTTTTCACTACACATCGGTGACATTGGCGGCAAATGCTTCGGCGGCACATACAAAACCGCATTGGAGCACAGATTCGGGCGTATCGGCCAAATCACAATAATAGCTGGCTGGTGAAGGAATACACTGCAACTCCACTTGATCACCACCTCCAAGGGATTTGGGGCGATAAAAACGGCAACGGCGTGGTCCATATATCGGCATATTGGCATCATAGGGTGGACTTAGTATATCAAAAAAGGCAGCAATGCCATTTCCGGCTTCTGTTATCTGATGATAGTTACGTTTACGTGGCGTGAGCAATGCGCTCGTTGTCTCAGCTGTAACCAAGCAAGGTTCCTCGGCAATAACTTTGACCAGGTCGGGATTCGTGTCATACGTTAATGGTTCATCAGTGGCCAGTTGTTGAGAATAGCTTTGGACATGCAATTTACCCCATATGCATCGCAACAGACCATACATCATTGGATGATCATGCAAGGGAATTGAACTTTTGCCCCTCACAATAAACAAGCTCATGGAGAACCGTTCATCCTCAAAGATGTGCATGTAGGTGCAGGGCGCACTTTCAACATTATCCCGGAAAAGATCTTCCCTGATGTGGAGATCCCGATAGGTTAATTGATCTGTTAACTGTTTCAATTGCTGTAGATTCGCATTAAAGCTGGCAAGATTGGCTCTGTCAAATGTCTTAAAGGCCTGGCGCAGCACACTCTTAAAATGGGTCGTCATTGCCAAAAAGCCTGCAATTTGTTGCACAATTCGTTGCACCGGCCTCAGTCAGAAAGTTTTCACTGACGTCAGTTGTATTTTTGATAGCGAAAAACCAGGAAGCCAAGATAATTAACTGGACGACAATTGTGGCCAACAAAAATTGTAGATAAACAAACAGCCAGCTGCTCAACAGTGTTGGAAAGAACCACAAATCGCGACTGGTATAAATCGATATTGGAATTGAAATCGATAGAGAGCCGTTAAATTAAATAAAAAGCAACATCCGAGTTTTCTTCTTGATTTGACGTATATTATTTTTAATTTCAAATTACAAACTTATTTTCGCTATCAAAAATGAACTGCCTGAAAACGTTTCTGAAATGCTCACAGATTGTAACGGATCCAACATACGAAGAGGAGAATGTCGACGAATTATCCGAGACAATTGCGGAAAAATGTGAGGATTTTCTCAAGGAAACATTCGTCCAAATGTCGCTTGGAATATATAGACAAATATATGAGAAACGAAATTTTTATGCTGGATGAACCGATTCAGTCACCCAATGTTGACCATATTTTTGAAGTTGCCATCGATAAGATGCTCGGCCAGATACATTTTTAAAACATCAATAAATTGGTATATTTTATACTGTTAAAAATTCACGGTTCAATACAAATTTTAAGAATGCTTTTTAATCATAGAATTATCTGGTGTACATTGAAATAAACAAATAAATTGTGCAGTTCTAATTGATGTAATAAATTCCGACGAAAACGCCAAATAACAAATGTGATGCTTAATTAGTAAAGGCAAAATTACAGTTTAAAGAATACTTTCTGTCATCTCGTAAATTTTGATTTTAAAGAACAAAATAATAATGAATTCATAATTACAGTGGCCATATTGCCAAATAATAGTAATAAAGTCAACAGAATTAATTAATAGTAATATTAAGAATGCTTTCTATCATACAATGATTTGGATTTTTAACTTGAAACTAGTTTTTTTGACTTGCTTAATTTTGATGATCAATTAATAATGCAGAAAAAATGAAATAATTACAATTTAAAGACTGTTTTTTATCATACAATGATCTAGTATTAAATCTTTGAACTTGGTTTCTTGGATTTCTTGCGAATATGTCGTTGCACTTGCTTGGTGGGCGGTGCCAGCTCATATCGAAATATAATACAGCGTCTATCAAAGAAACACTTGAGGTCTTTAGGGTCATAGCGATGTCCTAGTTGCTTCAAGTACAGATAAATCTCCTGAAGATCAATGGGCTCATACATGAGCACACTCTCGTGCAAACTTGGATTGGCACAGAGTAAATTATGCCAGGCAATGTGGAGTGGCAACAATGGTTGCGGTGTCTTCTTGGTCACATTTGTTTGCAGCACATAGCACTCAAAATCATCACAGAGAGCTGGAGGTACAGCCTGTGAGAAACGCAGCAGTTCCGTGCCACAGGCATCCCTAAACTTGTAGCTTAATTTGGGATCCACTTCGGTGGGAGTCAAGCAATCATTGCTGGCACTGTGAGGTAAAGGATTCCTTTGTTTGCTCTTCCCGCTGGTCAGGGGCGTGGATTTGGAGCGTGGCAGTGGCAAGGCCTCGGATTGGGTTGGCTTCTCTAATGGCAGCATTATGGGATGCGTTTGATTGTAAATAAATTCCAATAATTTTACAGCCTGTTTGCGTTTTAACGGCTTTATGCCATAGTTATATAAATGCTGCCAAAGCTCTGGTTCCGGCATTTGGATATAATCTGGCTTTGGTGACTGACATGCACGCACAGAGTACAATTGTCCATTGACCTCCAGTTGCTCCGGTTTAACAGGGGCTTTTGCTGGACTTGATGGGACTACAGGCTCTTCCTCCGGCAAGTTATCCATATTAATATCGCCTAATAGTAAACGATCCATGCCCCTTGGCACTGTGTGTATTGTAGAATCTTTGGCGCTCTGAAATACCATTCTATCAAACTCATCGAGTTCATCATCAATATCTGCTTTTGCTTTGGGATTAGGTATACTGTCCAGGAGTTCCTTAAATTTATGACCGCTGCTGGAATAACGTTTTATTGGCACCTCTGTGGGTGAGTCTAGAAAGGATGCCTCGTTCCAATCAATATGCACTTGGGATGCCTCGACCTTTTCGCTGGGCATCTGGGAGAGCGTAAATGGTTGCGATAGAGCCGCATCCAGGATGCCAAACTCGGCACGCTCCTTGCTCAAAGCGCTCTTGTTGGGTGATCGTGAATTGCTAGATTTAATTGAAGCAGCTGGTGATGTATCCAGATAGGCATCCAAGTCGTCTATGGTTTTAAAATATGGCATGGTTTTTCTTTTCGATAAAGGTGAAATGCTGTCCCTATGGAGAACTTGCTCTTGGTCACGATGCGTTTTGTCAGCCTGCCAAATGGAGTAATTGATTTCATCATCGGAGAGTAGGACGCCATCCACCTCAGCTTCATCCTCATCACAGCTGTCTTGGGTTAAATCAATGCTAAAATCGGAGGCGGCTTTATCACTAAATGAGTTGTTGTTTTTACGACTCCGATTGCATTCTGAACCAGATTTATCGGTAAAGGAATTGCTCTTCCTACTCAAAGGACTCTTAAAACTGTGCTCCAAATTAGAGGTTTGAGTTAAGCTAAAGCTCCGTGGTAAACTGAATGAATTATCTTTGGAGCTATGCGGAGTAGTTGTCAAATGGAATGATGAATTGTCTTTGAGACTTTTGTTTGTATTGAAGGCCTTGCTTTCCAGGATAATCTCCTGCTCCTCATTCTTGTGTGCATATTTGGCATATAGTTTATCAGAGATTTCACAATCCTCAATCTGTTTATCAATGTACTCGCTCAAAGTGCAATTAAGTTCGTCTATCTCCCCATCAGATTTAATTGCTGCCATGATTTGTTGTTCCAAAAGGGAGTTTCCAGAACTGGCATTATCCGGTAGTACAGGTGATTCCTGTTCCTCTGTTAGATCCACAAAGCTTTCTATAAATGGTGCTGGTGAAACACTTTCAGTTTCCATTTTCTCTACCGAATCCCCGGTAAGAGTCTTCACTGAAACAAAATTTGAATGCTTGCTTAATGGGAATTTGAAATAAACGAGTATTCTTTTTGTTTACCTTCATCACTGGAGTAGATTTCATAGCAATTGATTTCCCTGCTGGTTGTGTCCTTATAGACCTTTAAAGAAAAGTTTTGCATCTGACTAAGCGTTGTAGGAATTTCCATGTCCAATCCATCATCATCATCAGAGTCGGCGAATAAGTCGGGAGAAGTGCAGCGAGTGGATTGTGTGGGGACAGTTAACATGGATGAGGTGCTGGGCTGCAGGTTCTCCTTTTGCTCGTTGATCTCCATCTGAGTCTGACGAATTGGAAAACGTTTATTTGCGTTATCCTTTTCCTCATTAATCTCTAGCTGAGGCAGACTTATAGGCGAAGTACTTGTTTGTAGGTTTTCCTTTTCCTCATAAAAATCCAGCGATGATAGAGTACTTGTTCGTAGATTCTCATTCTCCTCTTTATATTCCGTAACGTCCTCCGTCATTCTGGACCGTTTATCTGGCGGTTCCTTTACAGGACTGCTATTTCTAAACGTGCTTTCCTCCTCAACCATATTATCAGCCACCAGCTTTTCCAGCTCATCCAATTCCGCTTTCTCTGCATTTGCACTCATGGCTGATTCTTGATCTTCACCAAAATACGACTCTAGCTCTGCATAGACCTGCTCCAATTGCAGTTGGCGTTGAAGACTCTTTTCACTGCGTCGTTTTGGTGACAAATCCCTACCTTGAATGGCCGCCCAACTCTTTAGTAAGTGATCCCCAGGCGTTTTACTAACTTCAATCAGTTCTTCAACATAGTAAGCACTGAGATTCGTTAAGGCACCTTCACTTGGTTCATGTGTAATGCGAGTTGTTGCCTTTAATTGCTGCAGACGTGTGCTAAGCAATTCAAAAGGAACCATCTGAAGTTCTTCAGCGCTTGGCAGCTTTGTACGCACCTGTTGAGCCATTAAAGCCACCACCTTGTTCTCTACTTTCTTCAGCTGTTCGTCCGGCTTACGCAGCGTTAGGGCTGTAAATTTATTGGCCCATCTGCAGCGTTTGCCACGCTTACCAGTTGCTCCAGCAATGGAGAGCACATTGTAATCTATGATGCAGGACATTAGTGACTATAATTATAACTCTTATTTGCTCTCATCTACTCACCCTCCTTGGCGGCTGTGCGAAATCCATACTTCTGCAGCTTTTTACGTATACTTTCCGTTGATTGATTTGCCTTATTATCTAACAGGTTGACTACGTCATCCTCCTCATCCATTGTATCCTGCAACCGCAATATGCCATGTTTTTCTGCCTCGGATTTGGACAAAGCCAGTGCCATTTCAATATCATCCGGACTGAAATTGTCTGCCATGCAGTGTTGGGCTGTAACCTCTGCAAACATCTGTTCGTTGCGCAGGAAATCACTGATACTGGGTTGTTTACTACGTCCTCGCCCCGTGCCGCGACCACGTCTTGGCGGAGCACTAGATTTAAGTTTAGGCGCCTTTTTTGGCTTGGCAGGTTTAGTGTCTTGGCTTTCCCTTGTCTTTTTGCTTTTTGGCTCTGCAAACAGATCATCTTTGTCTGTGGTTGCTGGCCTAATCTCTGAGTCCTCAGCAACCACATCATTGACAGCACTCTCTTGTGAACTAAAGTAGTCGGAGAGCGTTGTGGTCGCTAAGGCTGCTTTGCTGCTGCGGGTGGTGCTTTAGAAGAGTAAGAAAACAGATTTATTTATAGGAGTTCCAACATTTTATTGGTCAACAGCTAACAGAAAACATCTTATCTGCTACCTACCGCAGCTTTGTGGTTGCGGGGGGTTGTTGTAGTTTCTTAAAGTTGGCCCTTCGCGTCTCTCTGTCCATCTTAACGTTCCTTGGCCAGCGCCTCTGCCTCTTCAATAGCTTCCCGGATAAAGTCTGCTCTGCGCGGAGCCGCAAAATCAAACAAAGCACGACGGTCCTTTTCCTGTTCAGATTGTGTTACTAGTGCTTCGGTGATTTTCTCGTTGGCAAAGCGTTGTATGGGTGTTAAGCTAAAGAAACGATATATTAGTTTATAATGAATGAATTGTTTTAATTAACAAATTACCTCCAAATTCCAAAAAGCGCCGTACCAGCGGCAAGTAAAGCGTAGGCAAAACGATTACGATATTTAAATGATGGTGTGCCTTGTGTGCGTCTTGGTTTGCGCTTGCTAGTATCAATCGATGCCATTACCAAACTTACAAGTTGTCTATCTTGTCTAATTATATAATTAAATTCATTTTATGTATGGCAGCAAATAACTAAACAACATGCAAGGGCGCTCAATGACCAGGGCTACACAACAAATAAACACTATTTCACAACCACAATCTTACAACAAAAGCTATTCCAGCTCAATTTAACGACTAATGATGATTGCACTACGAACTTCGGCTGCATTTATCAATGCTTGTTATCAATTTAAATTTTAAAATGTATATTTTAAATGGTACGCTATGTTTTGGTTTGCCAGCCCTGCAGTGATACATAACGATTAATCGATTTGTAAAACTGATCGATAGCTGTATATCGTCTGTCGCATACGCAATTAACGTTAATTAGCGCACTGGTGTAGGAGGAGAAATCAAAATTGAAATTTTAGTTTTATTTGTACGCTAACAAAGTGCAGGTGCTCAACCACAACAGCTGTTCCGATTAAAGTGCGTTGAGTGCCATCAAAGCAATGTAAGTTCAGATGTAACTAGACTGTGAAATGTTTGATAAGAGACTGGGACAACAACAAAACTAACGCATAAAACTACTACGCAGACAAACAGCATCGAAACGATAGACAAAGAGCACAGAGTACAGTAAACAAAAACGAATGAGATAACAATAAACGCAGACAAAGCAAACGCAAAAAAAGAGTTGAAAAAACACGCAGACAGTGATAGAAATGTAGTTGTGTGCTTGTGTTTGTGTGTGTGTGATTGCAAGTGGAACCAGATACAACGGCTTTTTGCATACTTTTTTCCTCTCATTTGCAGAAATCTGAAAAATACGACAACAAATTCGATATCAATTTATAAAAACGCCCTTTCTGCGGGTCAACAACGGCCTTTTATATATCAAATCAGTGCAGCTTTAAACGCCGAGCCGTTTAGTCATGGCTCTTGAAGATGAGGAGCGTATTGTGGAGAACGAGGAGGTGTCCGCAGCGGAGGAATCAGGTGGACGTCAGGATAATGAGCTGGCTTTACCTTCGGGAGGATGTTGCATGCCATCGAGTACATGTCATCGGTTTTTGGCCCTAATCTTCATGTGCCTGCTTGGATTTGGCTCCTACTTTTGTTACGACAATCCTGGTGCGCTACAGACAGTCTTTAAAAGGGATCTGGACTTGAGCGCCACACAATTTACGCTCATCTATTCCATATATTCATGGCCAAATGTTGTGCTGTGCTTTTTGGGAGGATTCCTCATCGATCGTCTATTTGGAATCCGACTTGGCACGATAATCTATATGTTAATCCTGCTGGTGGGTCAGCTAATCTTTGCAAGCGGCGGCATACTCAATGCCTTTTGGTTGATGATCCTTGGACGCTTTATTTTTGGCATTGGCGCAGAATCTTTGGCCGTGGCCCAGAACAGTTATGCTGTGCTGTGGTTTAAAGGAAAGGAATTGAACATGGTCTTTGGTCTGCAATTGTCTGTGGCTCGATTTGGAAGCACTGTTAACTTTTGGGTAATGCAACCCATCTATGATTATGTGAACAATTTCTACCAAGGACACAAGGCACTTGGCGTTGTCCTTTTGCTGGCCACATTAACCTGTGTCATGTCCTTGGTGTGTGCTCTTATCCTGGGCTTTATGGACAAGCGTGCTGAGCGGATTCTGCAGCGGAATAACAATCCTTCTGGAGAAATACCGAAGCTAACAGATGTGTTTACCTTCAAGGCGCCTTTCTGGATGGTCTCCATTATTTGTGTGGCCTACTACGTGGCAATCTTTCCATTTATTGCTTTGGGCCAGAAGTTCTTCATGGATCGCTTTCATTACACCGAATCGCAGGCGAATACTGTGGACTCTCTGGTGTATCTAATTGCGGCTGTATCCTCACCCATATTTGGCTTCATCATTGATAAACTGGGACGCAATGTTACGTGGGTTTTCACAGCAACAACTACAACAATTTGTGCACATTTGTTGCTGACATTTACACAACTAAATCCGTATGTGGGCATGGTCATCATGGGATTATCCTACTCCATGTTGGCCGCCAGTTTATGGCCTTTGGTAGCCCTCATCATTCCGGAATATCAACTGGGAACAGCCTACGGCTTTTGTCAGTCCGTACAGAATCTCGGCCTGGCTGTCATTACAATTTTGGCTGGCATTATTGCTGATAAAAGCCAAGATGATCATACTTGGGTACAGTTGTTCTTTATCAGTTGGTTAACCGTAGCACTGATTGCCACTTGTGTGATCTACGCTTATGATAAAAAAAATCGTGGCAATCTCAACATGACGCCTGCCCAGCGTGCCAATTTTGTGAACAGTGCGACTTATCAGAACTTTGAATAGAGAAAAGATGTTGGAGAGTGTACACTGTACAGGCTGAGCCGCAACTTGTCATTATCATCATCATCACCATTCCCGCAGTTTTCCCAAGAAAAACTTAGATAAACTGGAATGCGGGCGCCTTTGCCTTATAACAGCAAAACTATTGTACTTGGATAAAGAATCGTTGATGATGTTGGTTTTATGTATATTGTTGGTCGCTTAATCATTGATAATTGATAATGTGATGTGCGCATATTGAGTCGCAAATTGGTATTTACTAAATGGAATTGTTTATTGTCGAAACGAGTATATTACACACACACACATATATATAAACAATACATATACATATTTTAATTTACGCTATGTATTTTTAGAACAATTTATTATTATTAATACGAAAAACAAAAAGTTATTGCATGTTTTTTTTGTGTAAATGTTTTACAAATTTTAAATACGAAAACCAATTAAGGATAACAACTCTCTACTAGGAACAAAATGTTAAACAAATAATCAATAAATAAATCATTGATATTCCATTAAAAATAATGTAGTTTAATTTCAAGTTTACCGATTTCCCTCTTCTAAATTCGCTTTATCTGCAAGTTTTCCCTTGCAGTAGGTATTTTGAATTTGTTAGGAAATGTGTAATTATAATTTTGGAATCTATATATTTCAAATATCCGTACCAAGTTTCAATAAAAAAGGATAACTATAACATATAGCTGCCATACAAAATAACCTTTAAATTACACCAAATTTTAATTTTAATTAAACGAAATAAAGTAAAATCTAACAGTAGAATATACAATTTAACTATAAGAACAATCTGCAAGGGAATTTAAGCTTCGGCATGCCGAAGTTACAATTTTTTAATAAAATTGCCACGTCTGCTTTATTTTAAAACATTTTAATGTCTGTCCGTCTCTCGAGCACCTCAATGCACTGTTTGCTGTCCAAGCTGAGCACGCGGAGTTCATGCAATGGTTTCGTCTTCTCCTCCGCCGTCTGGCCACTGCTCAGAGTTTCCAGCAATAACAAAGCTGTGCCTCGAGCTGCCGTTAACAATTTGCAAGCGTCATGAATTCTAAATAAAATAGAAAGTATCAGATATAGTTATTTTTCTACCAGCATGACGCATGGCGACGATGACTCACCTCTTAAAGAGCAGCTCGGGGCGTCGAGTATGTTGACCGAAGAGTGCAAAAAGCAACGTCATGTCATAATTGAATTGCGATGCTCCCGCATTTGAAAACCTCGTATTCATAACCATATTCTCCAGCATAAAATCATCAATTTGTTGAGCTATCAAGCGCAGAGTTTGATTAAACAGATTGGCGGACATTTCACGTTCCAGATTGTGGAGCAATGTAACTAAAACTTGGAACATTTCACCGCCACTAGGTGAGAGTATAAAGGGCTCTTTACAGTTCTGTTCCGGCATGCTTGGCCAGGCATCATGACGGTAATTCATTGACTTGGCTTTCATTTCATTGACCGCCTTGTTGGCAAGATTCTTCATTAGCTGACGTGCCCAATGTTCCAGCTCCGAGACAGCATGTTCAAACACTGAATTAATCTCGGTGGCATTTGGTCCCGCCAGTGCCGAATGCAGATGCAAATAATGGACATTCTCGCCCCATTCCCGGAGCACCATGATCAGATAATTGATGGCGTTCAATATAGGTAAACTGGGAACAGCTCCACTGCTGTGTAACTGTACAAGTCTCCTCCGAAAACTGTCAATTAACTCCAACTGCAGCTGCAGGAATTGCAGTTGATGTCCTGGCTGTATTAATCCATAGTAACGATCCTTAATGGCCTCCAGCAAACGCATGAATTGATCTGCACATCTTGGTATCTTAAGATCATCCTCATAGGTGTTGGGATCGATCAGCTGAAAGGGTGTCTCCGCCTGCAGTATGTCGTCCATTTTCTCAGCACAAACTACGTTTAAAAAGGATTTAATTTACATTGATTATAAGATTCCTTGTCAAGCTTACACTGCTCCTCCAAGGCAATCCAGCGTAGCAGAAATCTTGGCTGTGTGAGCACTGAAATTGCACTGGGAAAACTTGCTGGATAACCAAAAGTCTGACACAGTTCCGCCTCAAAGGCCAGGGTCTCATCTACCAGATGAGCAAATAGATTCTCATCCTGCGCTATTTGATCAGTGTCTACGGCCAGTTTTTCAATCGCAAGCTGAACAAGACCTCGTACAAATTCCAGCTAAAGAATATAATTTTCAATTAATTTTAAATTTTTTGAAATATTTTGCACTCAACTTACCCTGAGATTGTAGTCCAGTTTGCCGGCCTTCATGGCGCTTGGTTGAAAGGTATTGCCCACAAAGAAATGCGACTCCTTTCCCCAGTTAAGAATCTGTGTGTAGAACCATTCAGGTTTGTCCAAGCGATTTGTCTGTCTCGTGCCCGTAAAATGGAACATGAAACGTTGGCGATAGGGCGCTAAGAGCAACTGCACCACGGGACTTATAGGTTGACAGACAATGCTGGGTGTGATGCTTTGCAGTGGAGCATGCTCCTCAGCTGGCGATTTAATGAGAAACATATATTCAGCCAGCAGTTGCGCTTTGGCAGTGTCACGACTGGGGGAATAGTTTAGAGGCTGTTGTTCCACGTGCGCCCAGCGCAAGCTCTTGAGCACAGCTTCAAACTCGCTGGACAGACGCTGCATGAGAAGCTTATGCCAATAGATGGCTGTGGATTCGGCATAGGATTTGAGTGTTCGAGCTTTAACTGCATGCAGGCGTCCCACCACACTGTGCTCACTGTCATTGCCCTCGTATAGCGTTAGATAGATGTTAACCAGCTTAGCCTCATCCTTGCCATTGATTGCACCTCCCAAGGCAGCGCTGATTTCCTGTACGTCCTGCACAAGGCGCAAATACTGGGTCACATTCTGTAACTGTCGCACCTGCTGTAGATCCTCTGCTACACCCTCTAATGCTGGCTGGCACTCCTTTAGCTTTAACTTCAGCTTTGCACTAAACTGCGCCAATTTCTCCAGCTCAAAGTCAATGCTGTCGCAAACCTGCTGCTGGCAGTGAAATGCTGACTTGTAGCTGGACACATTCTGCGGGTCCTCATAGTTGAGCTGTCAACTGATACAGTGATATGCTATGTTTCTTTACAAATCCATTAATTTACTCACGGTTTGATTCAAGCCGTGCAACCGCTCCTTGTAATTGTCCACCAATAAAGCGGCTCTATGCAGTTGATTGGCATCCTTGCCAATCTCTTTGTTTATGCGCTCAGCTATGCGCAATTCCATTTCACTCAGCTTCCCGTGCATTTTGTGTGGTACATTCAAATAAAAAGATTCAAAACAAAACCCAGACAACGACCACGTATAAAAAATATATTTGTTGTTAATCTCTCTCCTGCAAATTAGTACCAAAACTAGGCGGGCTCTCTTGGTGGCGGCGCTAGCATCAAATCCCATAGTTCCAAAAGTCGACATGGTTTTTTGGGGCGCTTTAGCTTTACAGGGCTGCAACATTAAATCGATCGATACAGGGCTGGCAGTGGTATCGATACTTTTACTTCGATCGTAGCTTCTCGTTTTCAAACCCAGCCGCCAGCAGGTGTTGCATTTGGCGTCGCGTTGCTTTAATTTTTCTTGAAGAAAAACTGAAGAGAAAATGTTTACGCCGAGGCAAAAGAACCAAACCCATGGCGGATGCGTGTCGCCGCATACACCGCTAAGTTTCAGTCGTGAACTTCGACAGGTTTTGCAGGAGCGAAATTTGTTGACGGCCAAGTCTCGTAAAAAAGGTAAGAAAGGGGGCGTGTCTTTCGTGTCGTTGATGTCATTCAAGTCTCAAATTGCAATATTTATATTGCAGTATGCTCTATGCTGGACAGCAATTCGAGCAGTCCCATTGGATCACCCAATCCGGAGGCAGGCAAGCGTATGGGATTTCGTCTGCAGGCTGTGCAGGAGATCATTTCATCGGAGAAGTCCTATCTCGAGCAGCTAGAACTGCTGATGAATTTCTTTGTACGTCCTCTAAAGGAGCAGGCTATCATTGATGCCTCCAACCACACGGCGCTCTTTGGCCAGATCGAGATGATACACAATTTGAATGGAGAGTTTCTTCGTGAATTGGAGGCGAATATGGAGAATGTGGCTCAGGCTTTTCTGAAGATGGCTCCGTTCTTTAAGCTGTACTCTGTGTATGCTTTTGATTATCGCGGCGCTTTGTTTATACTGCAGGATTTAATCAGTAAGAATCCAGTATTCCGCAAATTTCTGGAGGAGACCGAAAGTCGTCCGGAGGTGCAACGCAAGCTTAACTCCTTGATGATTGTTCCCATACAGCGTGTGCCACGCTACAAGCTACTGCTCGAGCAGGTACTCCTTTATACTAGCCCAGCAGATGCAGACTATAAGTTCTTGAAAGGTGAGTGTAAATACAACCATTATTCCATCATTTTAATTTTAATTTCTTTGCAGAATCCGTCAAAGAGATCGAGGCCACAGCTTCGCATATTAATTCTTGCGTGGAGGAGCAGGAGATAACACAGTATTTGATTCATTTGCAAAACTCGCTGGTGAATCGCACACCCAACATTGTGAAACCTTCCAGGCGTGTGATCAAAGAGGGAATGCTCTTCAAGATCACCCACAAGGGGCAGCAAATCAAGCGCTACTGTGTGCTCATGTCGGACATCTTCATGTACTGCAAGGTGATCAAGGAGCGTCCACCCAATACACAGGTGGAGAACTCTCTAGAATGCTGTTGCATTTTCCCACTGAAGAAGTGTAAAGTTTACGAGATGCTGCCTGGAAATTTTAAGCTAACTTGTCAGAGCGATGGCATTATCTTTGGTACCGATGATCTGCAACTGTCACGAACCTGGGTGGGATTCATACGCGATGCCATTGATCTGCATGTCCAGTGCCGCAAGACATTGCGCAAGGATTCCAGCAAGCGGACACCCATCCGGAAGAAGGACATGAAGAAATTTGGAGCAGATTATGTACTGAGTCCCCAAAAGCGCAAATGCGTGAGTAAACAACGATTTAAAGTCCTTGAACAGGGCTTTTAATTTTGTTTTGTAGTACACATTCATTGTAAAAATGCATCCTCAAATTGTCGAAAAATTTAAGAGTAAATTAATCAGTTGTTTCTCTGCAGGATTACGACACCGTATTTCGCAACAAGAATCGGTCCACAGACTCCGAAGAGGAGGCAGAAGTCTCATCCAGCATGCAAAGCCATTGCTTTCAGCGGAAACGTAAGTTACCAACTGCTGCACTAAGGACACAGAATCAGATCAAGTCCTCGACGGTGGCTTCAGCAACGTTGGTTAAGCGTCCAGCACCTCCACCGCCAACTGTGCAGCTGCGTCGTCCACAGGACACAACGGAGTCCACCAAGGAGAATCGCATTTCCAAGCTGTACAAAAGGATAGCAGCCGGAGATAAGGTGACCAATGTGAGGAGTATCCTTAAACGGAGCAAGCCAACGGGCACAGCCAACGATCCGGATCCAAGTTATGGCTTCGCCAGTCGCTATTCTGATTCCAAGTCGTATTTTCGTGCTCACAATGTGGATAACACTATACCCACGGCCATAAAGCGCGAGGATCTTTTTGATGCAGAACTGGGCGATGGAAACTTTCGGGATATACTCTTTCCCTTACGTTCCAGCGGTGGAAGTCAAAAGAGTGGTGGCTGGACAACGCCAGCGCAGACTTTAAAGCCAGGACAGGAGGATTCACAGCCTCAGAAGAAGCGTGTCAAGTTCGATGATACGCTAGATGCGTACGAGCAAAAACCTTTTGTATTCCCAAGTAACTCCGATGGTGGGAAAGCTGCCACCATTAAACCCACATCCTTGCGAGATCGTATCTATGATTTTTTTGCCAATCTCTTTTAGAAATGCATTACGCAACATAACATATCATCATTTACTCAATTTCAACGCATTTATTTACACAATAAAATCATTTATTAACTAAACACATGTATGTGTAATTGTCCGTCTCCACTTAATGTTATCCTTGGTGATGCCAGAGCCAAGTAATAGTGGACCATTGATTTTACAGAGAGCACATCCTGCACACCCGTGTGACTGATAAATTGTCCTTTAATTAATAATTAATTTAATTTAAAAAGTAGTAGCGAATCATTTAAAATTATATCGATTAAACTACTCAACGAAGTCGACGAAGAAAGTTTGGTTTTATATGATCGATAAATATTGAACGAAAGTGATGTCGATAATCCGTTAGTTACACATACAATGAACAGCGAACAACTTTACCTGGATGTTGTTTGCAATTGCAATTTCAGTGTTAAAAAAGTCGGCTGCCAGTGCCGTATCTCGTAAACTAACATCCGCTGTAAAGGCATGTGAACTCTACTTGAGATCAGGAAAAACCATCACATTCTCAGCATCATTGAGCTTCCGATAACGTAACAAACACTTGCATCTATACATATAACCCACATCGGCCACTTTTCCAAAAACTAATTCCTACGCGCATGCAAACTAATTGGCCCTGGCAATAGCTACTGCCTGTTTGTTACCACAGGCAAGTACTTGAATACCACAAAGGCGATCTTTGGGCAGTACTTCTCGAACAGCTTGGCCGCGACAGACAGGACACAATGTCAATGACCAACTGGCGATCTAAATACGGCTTATCATGTACATTCTCGATGAGCCCAGTATCCCGTGAGGTAAGCAATCAACCAAAAATTTGGAAAAATCTATGCATTTTAAAAAAGATATAATTTATTTTCCCGCTTAAACTGTCATTTTATAACATTATCGATAAGCTTTAAGGCGTAGGGCACAATCGGTTTATCGCATTTGTAACGAATATCAGTGCGATATATCGCAAACTTTGCCGGCTTTCTTAAAACCTGTTGCATTGTTTATTTTAAATTTTCCTACAGAAACTACTTTACTCGTTCGATTCTCGTAGCTCAGAGATACTACGTATGAAATTCTCGACCGCCTGCTCATCAATATCCTCTTGCCAGCTGCCTTTATGTTTAAAGTGCGAGCCTATGATGACCGCCTCTGCCTTATTGTAATATTGCTGTATGTTGTCTTTGGTGACGCCAGAGCCAATAATTAAGGGGACTTTCAGATTGCCAGAGAGATCCTCCAGATCTTTGAGACTAGCTGCTTGACCAGTTGCAGTGCCTGTTATGATAATTCCATCGGTAAGAAAGAATTCCGCAGCATGCGCTGTTTCTAATAAACTAACATCCGCAGTAATCGCATGTGAACTGTGCTTCTTCTTCAGATCTGTGAAGACCAACACATCCTCGGCATCGATTTGTTTCCGATAACGCAACAGATCTCCGGCACATGCATTTGTGTAGCCTTCATCGGCAACATGGCCAAAAACAAAGCCCTCGGCGCGTATAAACTGCAATTGGCTTGCTTTGGCAACGGCCAGAGCGTGTTTATTTCCGCAAGCCAGAACTTGAACGCCACAAGGAGTCTCTTTAGGAAGAATACTACGTACAGCTTGCGATACACGCGTCATGCAGGCCACAATCTCGGGACCCAAGAGACGATCCTGCACATAAGGTATGTCATGCATATTCTCGATAAGCACAGCATCCTGTGGGAAATGTGGAAGTCAGCGTATGCTCTTTATTTACATTATTTACATACCAGCTGGTGTTGTTTATAAAGGTGCGCCTCATGTGTGACCTTCTCAATGGTTTTCTCCCAATTGCCGGCGTATTGCGGTGTGCCTTGAGGTATTTTATTTATACATTAGATTAGAAGCGTTGCCAATGCCTTTCTGCTTTGGCTCACCTGGGAGCGCATCCACATGTATCATGCCAATTATTTTGCATTTTTGTTTTCCAAATATTTGTACAAATCGCTGCATTTCAGAATACAAAGAGAAACGAAATTCTCTCTCCTACAAATTAGCTCCAAAACTAGACGGGCTCTCTTTGGTGGCTAGCTATCAAAATGCCATAGTTCCAAAAGTCGACAGCGTATGGTTTTTTGGGGCCGCTTTTGCGAGGTGTACGCGAAATGTTTTCTTACAGGAAAACGCGACACAAAAGCTATCGACCTGAAATTTTGAAGGGAGTTTTCTTTAACTGGGAGTTTTCTTTAACTGGGAGTTTTCTTTAACTGTCCTGAATTTTTCGACGTTGCGATAAAGATCTCAGCACCTGGTGGTGCTACGCGCTTAAAACATATGGCAAGAGAAGTCGCTTTAATTAAGAAAATTAACAATTTATTTTGATTATTTTAATTTTATTTCGTTTTTTTAATCAACAATTTTTTCTAATTATTTTTATTTCACTTTCGCGAGCAACACGTGTGTGAACGAGATAGAAGTAAAACAGTGTTGAGCACTGCTCAAAATAGCAAGTACTTGCGGCAGACAAAAGGTGGCGCCACTCGGGGTTTAGCGCGCAATTTCAATTAAATTTAAACGATTAACATTGATAAAGACACAAAAATTACCAATTGAATCATAATCAGCAAATTCAACTAGTAGCAGTATTGTGATATCAATCTGACTTATCACTTGTTTGTTTTGGCAATTTATTTAAATTTAAATGATTTTTCAACATTACGCTAGTTAAATTTTTAAAAGTTTAAATGGCTTCCAATGGACAACAGTTTTTTCATGCCGATAAAAACAAAGGCAAAGCCTTATCGCTGCCATTGGACGTCATTGAAACAAGAACAACTGGGAAAACATTGGCAGCTGTTTTAAAAATTGCAAAATGAAAGGGCTTCTCTTGTTGTTACTGCTTTTATTGTCCCCTATTACAATTGTTTGAAAATGTGGCGTTCGCTGTCCTTGGGTTTGATTTGCTCTAGGACCTTCCACGGGCCGGATCAGGCTGTTGTGGGTGGCTGGCTGGCTCCTGATGGCCGTGCCTATGTCTGATTGCCAGTGCTTACGGCAAACGCAGCCCGCGCAACGGCATTTCAATTATCACAGCAATGCCCAAAACGTACCCTGCCCCATCACTCCCCCATGTCACATCCTCTCTTCAACGCTGGAGGATGCGAATCGTTTCCATTTGTTTATTTATTTGTTTGCCATTGTTTTATTTGCTTTGTTTTGTGCCATTTACACGTATGTTTTGTGCATGTTACAATTGTGCTTTGTATTATTTGCAATATGTAAAAGTGCTTATGGACTTTATTGTCCTTGGGTAAGTGCCCTCCTGCGGGTCCATATAATAGGATTGCTATTGTCAAGAGTGCTTCATTAAGAGTTATCTTCTACTTAGCTCGGAGATACCCTGTATGTACTTGATATTATTACCATACAGTTTCGCCTGTACGTTTATTAGGAAACTAATTTGAATTGCATTTGATTGCAAAATTTGAATTTTATGAATAGTTTTAATAATAATATGGGTTCAAAGTCGCAGAAACCTCGCAATATCTTCTGTATCAAATTATCAAAACTATCCACCTATAACACCCTATTTAGGTAATTCCAAATACTGAGTATTTCCAATTTAATTCTCGCTTTATATTGGGCTTGTGGGTCAGGGTTATAAGCTAATTTATTTGTAGTAAAAAGCTGAAGGACTGATTAAATATGTTTTTGGGAGTTCAAAATGATATTTCTCGCTTTTAAATAAATAATTTTCTTCAGTTTCCATGGACATGGACAAACACCTTCACATAAGAATGTCGTTTTTACACGCCGATGTGCAAACAATATAAATTATTTATAACGTGTGCTGAGCGTTGCTCTCATCACCTGGCCTGAATGTTGCCTTGTTGTGCACACACACAGACAGACTTGTGTCTCATATACACATACACTACAGTTGATTGTTGTTGCTGTAGTTGCAACAAGTTGTTTCCGTGTTTGCCTTTTGTTGCTTGCGCTTGCGATTATGCAAGATACACAACGCAAGCAAACAACACACATAGATACACACCGAGGCTATGTGTGTGTTGCATTGAAAGGCAAACAGAATAGGCAGGATATCCTTTCAGCCAGAGCAACAGTTTCCCGTGGCTCGAACGAAAGAGCCTTCATTTTTTTTGTTTGCCGCTTTTATGGCAGCTAATTAGTTGGCCATAACTTTTGGCCAATATAATCCAGCTACAACAAGTTGATAAAAGTGCTTACACTTGAAAAAAGTGGTATATAAAAGGGCATAATTAACCTAATTGAATTCTCTTCATAAAAAATAAACGACAACTAAATAATTCTGTAAGCCAACTTTTGGCTGTGTCTAATTGAAAAGTTTTTACCTGACCACAAAACGGGAAAAACAGCTTGCAACTTGCCACTTGCCACTTTTCAGTATAAGAATGTTTCTAAACTTTTCATTAAATTCTAATTAAATTCGATTTTCACACTCTCGACCAAACTCTTCCATCATTGTCCGTTGACCAATTAAGAAATTAGCAATTCAATAATAATTTTTGCCACGTCGCGACATTGATTTTGTTATTACTCATGCGCCACGTTCTCCCAGAATTTTGATAAATTCCCCATTTTATTTGGCATTTGAGCGCTTTCATTAGTTACTTCAAATGCAATTAGTCAATAAATTTAATGAAAATTACCAATTTCCATGCAAAGCACCAAGAGAGAATCGCATAAACTGGTTGACAAGATGGCCAAATGGACAGCGTTGGCGTGTTCCATTATCAGTGGTCATAATTTCTGCCTGCCATCGTCAACGCATCGATCATTATTGCTTTTCAGGTGTGGGTAATAGACATGGCCACATCACGCAATCCCGCCCAGACGTCGAGTCGTTGCAAATTGGAAATGAACAACCTGGTAGGAGAGAGAGAGTACAGTCAGAGTCAGAGTCAAGTCAAGTCAATACAATTTTATTAGCTGCGACCTTGTGGTCCGCTCACCTTTGAGGTGTGCCATGTTAGAATATTAGAAATATGGTTTAAGCAACTTTAAGATTGTTTTTCAATCTTTTTGCACACATACATATATATTCTACATTTAAGCACTTTTCTTATCGCTTTTGTTTTTACACTTTACCGAATCGTTTCGTTGTCTGGCTCCTTTTTTGAGACTTTTCGGTGTCATCCAATAAGTTCAACTCGAACCTTTGCCTAATTGATTTACGTGACAAAACTTGGCAGACAAGGTGAGAACAAAGCATAATAATAAATGGTTTTGAGTTTTTTGCTTGCCCTTTAAACTAATGAACAATATAGAGCTTGCACGTATCAAATGCAGGCACATGTTGCAAGCGTTGCACAAAATAAAAATAACAATATAACACGCATACGCCACGTGTACACAATTTACTGAGTTTATGGTTTTCATAATTACGTAGGCGACAATACTCCCACTCACCATATTTTATAGTCCATGGCAACATTGACTATTTTTAAATTATTGGTTATTTTTTGTGACATTCGTTTTTTAATCTTTAACTTGAAACACTTATAACTTTTTTAATCCTTAATCAATATTTACCATCAATATCTTGATCTCCTAATTGATTCTGCATTTAAACTTAAAACTTTATGTCACTTAGTTTTCTCTAATTTCTATACTCTCTCTCTGTCTATACTCCCACTGTCTCTGCCTAATACCAGTTTAAAAGTGTCTACACAAGTTGTGCGCTTCTGGGTCTGAGCTGACTGTCAAAGCGGGGGCAAGGACAGGGAATTGGTTTAGAAAATAAAGCAATAATAAAAGCAACGAAATTTGTAGAAAACTTTAATTAAACTGCGCCACAGACAACAAAAGCAAACGCGACGTCTTCGTGACCGACCTCAGGTGCAAATGCGGTCACACCCTTGAAGGACGCCAAACCGAAAGTAACAAGAGACAAATAAACAACAACAGGCAGCAGCAGCAGCAACAGCAACAAACAACGGCTGTCAGACTAACGTATTAAAGTTATTTGTACAGCCCCCCGAAATAGAGGCGTGGCAGCTCTGTTACCAGGACTAACCAGACTGAGCGCCTATCGAGTCGCTTTATCGCACGCAGTAAAGTATGCTACACTTTTTATACCTTCCAATTAGAGATGGTTGTGTGAAAGCATTAAAGTGTGACCAAAGATCAGTAAATACACAATTATATGATCTTTTCAGAAATCAGAACTAAAACTTTTGGGCTAAAAATCTACAACAACATTAGTGAGAAATGAATACATTTGTTCTTTAAAGTAATTTCACGTACTGTGTTTAAATTTTCACGTGCGCATCTCTGGAGCAGTAAAAAGCGTTTAAAGTTCTGACCTGTTTATTTATGGGGGCCTGTGCTATACTGTGATAATGGCAATAGACACAACGACACACGAAGTGTTATTTTGCCGTTTCTTCTTTTAATTACGGCAGTTTTTCCATTGCGTGTCTAACCTCATTGTCATTTAAGTAGTTTTTTTTTAAACTGATGCGTTCCCAGTCCACGACTGATTAGATTTCGTTAACCAATAGGATCCAAATGAAAGCATAATTAGTAACTGTGATTTGTTTCGCTCGACAGGGATTCAAGTGCCTCTAATTTGTTGCTGTTGTCGGTGTCGCCTTCGGCATTTGCTTTTAGCTGTGGCTTTGACTGGGGCTTTGGCTTTAAAATAGCTGACATTTCAGCTGTAACTATAGCTGCTGCAAAGGCCAATTCATTTGCATTCTTTGCCCGAGGCAAGGGTGCGGAAGAAGGATTATATCTGCTTAAACTGCAGCACTATTGCTTTGTTTGTGTGTTTTTGCAACTGAGTAACAAAACGCAGTTTAGCACAGTCGGAGTTTTAGGGAAGGGAGTTTTTCTTGTTTGTATTCCAGCTGTGGAATTAAGTTGCATTCAGCTGCGGAATTATATTTGTAATGATGCCCGAGGTAACAGAAATACTCCTTTGATGAGATTTCTACTTTCAATTACAATTTAGCCAGCATTTACTTAATGAGTTATTGATTAAGGATTTCTTAAAAAGTATGCTGAATATATGTAAAGTTCTATGTGTACTTCTTTCTCTGAAATGTCGCAAGCACTGTTCTTAGTTAAGCTTTAGCCTACATTTCGCTACTGCGATTACAAATCAAGTTTAAATTAGAAGTGATACTTATTTATGTTTAATTCTCTCAATTTCTCTGTTTCTGAAATACCATTTGATAACAGGTCTGTTTATAATTACAATATAGCCTGAATTTAATTTGCTCTCATTTAAACTATTGATTTAAGTGGATTAGCATTTACCCCACATTTTACATTTTCATTTAACCCAATTTTCTCTTGCTATTGAATTGTTTGCAAAACGGTTAAAAATTGTCTCAAAAAGTTTGCTAAATATTAAAAAAATAATACAAATTGTAATACCAGTTAAGGAGAGCTCTATTCCCAATTACCATTTAGCCTATATTCTCACTGCTATTGAATTGATGCTAAATATAGATGAACATGAATATCCGTGTACTTATGTGTACTTTAGCATCTCTTTCGCTTTTCCATTCTCTCACTTTCTCTTTCTATGTGTATGCCAGCCAATCAAAGTTCTAAAGTTCACATCATTGACATGCCAACTTGCCAACTGGGCGAACTCAAATTAAGAAAAGATAGCGACAAGCTCCAAAACTTTTATCATTTGCACAGTCCAGAGAGGAGCACATAGAGGAAGAAAGGGGAAGGAGTGGAGGGTATAGTTAGCTAGTTAGCTGTTGTGCATGGTTGCACATTGATGAGGGTGAAAGCGAGAGAATTTTTAGTTGTTGTCGCTGTGTTTAAGCTGGGCTCAGTTTCAAGTCCCTTTGAGTTGACTCACAATGTTGCCGTTGCCTGGCAGCCTTGCTGCATTCATAGTAGAAAAGGTTACAGTCGAGAAAATCCTACTGAAAAAGACTCTGTACTTATTTTGTACAAAATAAACATAAGAACATACATGAGGCTAAAAGACTACTACTACTACTACATGAGAGTAAAAAGACTACTCATTTCATTAATTTTCCCAGTCTGCTGTTCCAAAGTCAGCGCAGAGAAAGGTTATTATTTTAAAGTTCTTAAAGCTTTCTCGCCCGAGTGCAAATTTTACGAAAGCCGATCTACAGCTTAAAGTCTCTGAGATCTAAAATTGTCGTAGATGTTGATGCTGTTTACATGATCTGCCTTCTTCTGCCTAGTAGATCTTATGTACTTTTTAAGTACAGGGTCTAAAAAGTCACACAGGTACGCAACAGTGGCGTTAATGCACACATCCATACATACACTAGCACACACAAACACACACACACCACGTTCACACAATCAATCACAGTTAGTTGGTTGGCTGCTGGAGCGCGACATGTTGACAAGTAATTGGCAGCTAGCTAGCATCAAGCATACGCCACGTAGCACGCCCTCATGCACTATGCAAATATGTGAACTTTCAGCCTGTTCCCAGTACACTTCCTTTCCCATTTCCCACTTCATCACTTTCTTTGCTGCCTTCAAAATGTGATAGCGTACAAAAAGTACAAGTACAAAGCCAATCAAGCGCAAGGAATGACTGCAAAATCTGTGGGCACAGAAAATGCCTTTAATGCCAAGCATGCTCCTGCTTGCTGCCAACAGCTTCAACTGCTCGAGATGATGTTTTCTGCTCTTGCTTTTTGCTTCTGCTTTTTGCTTTTGCTTTTGCTGAGCGCCGTGTACGTGAGGGCTCGAAATTGGGTCACAAGGCGGGCGGAGACACAACAAATGGCTAAAGGAATGCCAAGAAATAGCTCAAATTGTCTGCAGTAGAGAAATGTGAGAAAAGAGATGGAAGAATGAAGGAATGAGAGAAGAAAAGGGAGCTGTAGCAGGTAGCCAGCTGGACAGAAATCAAGCGAAAAGCACGCAAAGCATTCAAAATGCTTCATCACAACAACAACAAAAATGTAGCATAATTTTGAGGGCGCGATAGCGCACAAAACAAAACAAATCGACGCGAATGTCGCGACTTGACAGCAACATGTTAGCAGACGGCGATGTTTCAGCGACAGACTAAGAGAGAAAATGTGAGAGAGAACGACAGAGAGAAAAGCCAGAGAAAGTTGTAAGAACAGAGAGAGAGCATAACATCGAAAATTCCCTCTCACAAAAGCTTTAGGGTGTTCAAACTCAACGCTGAGTTGTTTTTTGCTGTTGCTGCATAACCTTCATCTTGAACTTCATGGCCAGGCAATTGGGTGGGGGGTGTCTAGAGAGCGTGGAAGGGTGACGGATAGAGCGGGGAGAGGGTGGGGCGTGTGGGGTTGATTTTCACCTACTTTTTGTGCAATAAAAACAAATGCAACAGGAGGGTGTTCATTCATGAAAGCTCACACCCAAAAAACTAGCAGCGAATACGTAGCACAATGTGTGTGAAAATGTGAGAGAGTAAAAAAAAGAAAGAGAGGGAGAGAAGAGGTCCAAGAGCAAGCCTAAAAGAAAAATTAGCTAAATTAAACAAAGCGACGCTCTGTCAAAATTCATGTAGGATTAATTTAAAATACTTTTCTTAATAGTACAAAATACGTGTTTAACAAATGAAATATAAAAAGTAATTAAAAAAATGAAAATGAACAAAGAAGCATACAAAAAGCGTATTAATAGAAAGTGCTTATTAAGTTTTAAATAGCAATTATTAAAAAATTTATATGAAAAGGGATAATTTAATATTTAAAAATAATAAGACACAAGTTTAAATTAATTAATTAAATTAAATTATTGAATTTAACTTATATATTTAAATTATTTAAATAGTAAATATCGTTATTAAAGCTTATTAAAATCATAAGAAAATTATTACATACCAGGAATTTACAAAGTAATAAATAATCAACTTAAATTAAAATAAATAATTAGAACTTACTAAATTAGTAAAAAAAAACTTTAAAGAATCATACAAATCTAAAAAAATCTTGAAACTTATTTCTATAGTATTTAACAACTGCTTCGCAAACTTAAGTTTTATAAATTAATTGAACAACTTAACTATGAATCAGTTTATTTATTTAACGTTAACGAGAAATAGTTTAAAATAGAACATGATCTAAAATGAATACTTAAAATAAGTTATTAAGAGTTTAAATTGAAACCTAGGAAGATTACAAAAATGGAAGTTTTACGATTTAAATTCAAATATTTTGTCTAACGGTTGGGCAAAGCTTCGCGGCGAAACATCGCCCATGCTCTCTGGGCCTTCCAGTAAATAAACTCTCTCTCTATTCGCTCTCTTTTAAATGGCTGACTCTCTCGTAAAGCACACACACACACTAGAGCAGGTTCTTATCAAAGCAACGGGCACAGGCAGCTGGAAGCAGACAGGCAGACAGTCAGGCAGAAAGGCAGTCAACCAGTCGGGACTCGTCTATAAGGATAACACGGGAGCAGACACTTTATAAGGTGTAACACGAAACTGGAGCATTTCAGTTCGCAGTTGGCAGGCGTCGCAGAAGGTTGCAACAACGAAGCAACAGCAAGAGCAGCAACAGCAACATCAGCAGCAGCAACAGTATAAGAAGCAGAAGATACAGGAACAGCAAGCAGTCTCTGTTAAAGTAAAAACAAAAGTGTGAATAAGTGACTAAATGAATGGCCATTGAAAACACGTTCATGAGTTTTAAAGTGCGCGCAACGTGAATGAAGTGAACGCAAATTGAAAACTAAACCAAATTGAAATGAATTTAATTGTAAATTGAAAATTAAAATTGAAATTGAATGAGACAACAGACGAAACAATTAAAAGCAAATTGTGGCATGTGGAGACAGTAGCATATCCTGTGTGTCCTGCGTGTGTCCTGTATCCGACATCCTGCAGCTTGGCCATGTGCATTTGCACATAATTGCAAACTGTTGCGCGGTTTGCAATTTAATTTTTTTTTTATCACCCATGGTCATAAAATAAAAACCCATTTGCCAGCGACGTATTTGCCAAAGAGCAACGGAAACTGTTGCACATGCCACACACACACACACACTCACTGGTACTATAACCCATTGGTTTTACGATCGGTTACGGTTCGCCGTGCCACATTAAGTTTGCTTTTGAATGTTTCCTCTTGTAGCCTGCCACAAGGCAATAAAAATGGCAGAAAAGTAGAAAGTGCACACACAAAATAAAAATAATCTAATAAAGTTTGAAATAATTATAAAGGCAAAAACTATTTGAAAATTTACAAATCAAAGCTAAAGAATTTAATTATTCCATGTGCAAATTTTCACCAACTAACTGAAAGGAAGAAAAGTAAAAGTTGTACGTGTGTCAAGCACAATTGCATCCTGACAGGTGAGTTCTGGTTCCTGCCACCAACAATGGCCAGAGTTTTTCAACTGCCTCATTAGCAATGCGTCACATTCCCTCTATTAGTTTTTAATTATGATATCCGCATTTACCTACTGTCAATTATTCAGATGTAAACAACATAAATATTTATCAATTAAAAAGCTTAAATAATTTATAAAAAAATTATTGTTGAGTGTTTAGGTTTGTGAGTCTGTGAGAATTTTTTAAATAAATTAAATGGAATTATAAAAAGCAAATACATTTTTGATGGTATTAAACACATGTAAATAAATGCATTTGTTTGCTATTAAAATTAAAACTAATAAATAAACTTGTTTATTAGTTATTACATTTAGTTTTCACTCAATTTATTCAGCAAATATGTTATTCATTATTTCATATTTTAATTTGAATTGATTGAGATTTAATTGTCAATTTCAATATAAGTCCATCAACAACACAGCTATCTTTATATGCTGTTAGCTTTTATTTTTGTGTTAAAATTAAAAACAACAATATAAACATAGCAAATATATTAGTTCTATACTATAAATTTGCTTCCTAGAAATTAGACAAAAGCCCTAGCAGCCAGTGCTTCAATCCTTAATAGGTTATAAATTTATTTGTAACCTATCTTTATAATAAATAAACTTTTTTCCCAGCAACTAAATAGTAGCTTTTCTGAGTAGTTAAACAGAACAAGTTAAAACATGAAACCTAAACAATGGTTTCAAGTCCTTAAAGTTATTTTATAGATACTTAATTAAACTAAATTCAAAGAAATTGGCTTGTTTATAAGATTCTTATTGTGAAGAGGTACTTCACAATTTCCATATGTGTGTTTATCGATATCAAGGACAATCTTGAACTTTTTAGTCAAATACAACCACAAAATGCAATCAAGTTGAAGCTCTTAATTTGATTCCACTTTTGCCCATTTCCATGGACACTTAAGCAATTTGCTTTATGTATTCATTTGCCATATTTGTGTCAATATTGTTTAGGACAACAAACATAAAAAGAAGCCAAAATCTCTGTGGCATATTTGTGCAAGTGATGAAAAGCAAATAACGGCGTTGTTTACTATAAAGGGGCCGACGCGTTTACGAGTATCTGGGCATTATATAATGACCATAGAGAGAGGAAGAACATATAAAACTGACGCTGATAACATTAACTACGCATATGCCATGCAATTTGTTGCCTCCATTTTTTTTTTTTTATCATTCGCACTTCATCCGACGGCTGTGTGAGAAATGCGCAGCTGTTGGCCCAGAAAATGTAGCTATAAGATACAGCACAAGTTGAGCAACAGATACACATGTGTGTGAGATAGAAATGGGGGGGGGAGGGACCTGTCCAGCAATTAATTAAACTACGCACTTCAATATGTGACCTTTGTCCTTTTTACCCTCTCTGTATGTTGTTTTGTAATTAACTTCAACTAAAGCAAAAACTAATAAGCTCTTACGTTATAAAATCGAAAGTCACAACTTTTCGAATTTCAAATCAAATTACCCAAAGTAAAGAAGAGTTCATTTATTTTGCTTATGACACACCTGGCGTATGAGTAATGTATTTACGCCACGTGTTCTGTCTGTCCAACTGATATACACACACAACCACACACACTCACATACACTGCAAACAATTAAGGCAAAGAAAAGCAGCGCAAACAACTGAGGCGAAAAACAAGTTCGAGTGCATTTTTTAAAAGTATTCTTACCAAAAGATATCCTGTATTTTTAAAATATTTAATGATTTAGCATAGTTTCCTCTTGATCTGCTGATAGTTGTAGCTACAAATACAAAGACCACAAGCAGTACATATAAAACAGTGTTAAATTGACACCAATCAAAGTATACAATATTAGTTTTGTAAAGATACAAATTTAACTATTTGTTTTATTTTGGTATAAATAGTAATTCTTATTTAGTTAAATAGCTGATTGGGAAATCGCATCTAAGCTTACTGTACGATTTTTATGAGATTCTCCATTTGCAATCTTCAGTTCTCTTAAGTTTTCTTTGCTATAGAAGTGTGTAAGCTTGGTCAATAGCTTAAATTCATTTTACAGGGTATGCATAAGAAAAGTTGAAGCCATTGGCAAGCACAAGGTGCGGGTTTTCCCAATGGAGGGCCAAGCTTTCATGTCAACTTTGTTAATTAAATGAAGCACTTAACATTCGCGACATATTTTGCCTGCGCTCCCTTCCTTCCTGCTAAAACCCTTTCCCGAAAGCTGTTTTTTTGATGTCAGTCGCCGTTGTGGCAGCTTTCAAATTGCGTTTTTTTGCTGTCCTTGTTATTGTTGTTGTTGTTTTGGACTGCATAATTTGCGCGAGTTCCATTTTAATGACTGTTCAGCCACTCGAGAAGAAAGAGGGGACTGGAGTGCTCAATGAATGCTCTTCAATATTGTACAGCTCTTCTTTTTTTTCTTTGTCCTTATCATAATTTTCGTTTTGCTTCCGTTTCTTAGCCTCGACCACTTGTGTGCTTTACTGCCTGAACTGTTTCCCCTGTTTCCCTTTGCAGGTCAGGGAGCAGGAGCAGGAGGTCCTTTAAATGGGCAACTTCAAAGACCCTCATGAACATTTGATTAAAACCACTTTCAAGTGTCGCCTTTTGTCCTGTTGACTTGTGCTCCACTCACTCCACTTTCTGTTGTTATTGTTACAACTTGTACTCTAATTTGAATTAAGATCCACAAAAATAATACCCAAATAAACAAAAAATTATGATGGATGTTTTGTTGTATTTTTACTTGCCAACTTTTCTACTCATAATTATTTTTATATTTATTTTTATTGCATTTGTTTGTTGTGGTTTCTGTGGTCAGCTTGCAAGCGTGTCAGCCACACGATACACAACAAACACACACAAATACACACCCTCTCGTTTTGCCAGCTGGCTAAACAACAATAAAAACATATGGAAATAGTTTTACATGGAAAAAGTTTTTCGCCTTTGGGTGTTATGTACCAAATAGTTGGAAATTTTTGTTAAAAGAAATGTGAAGACTGTTGGGAAAGTATGTCCCTAACGAAAGGAAAATGTCATTAGGAGTGAAAAGTAAAGTATAATGTAGGAGTCCAAAAGGTAATTAGAGCTATGAGTATGTTTGTGAGGTGACAAAAATTCCGAAATTCCAAATAAACTAAAGTAATTAGAAAAGAAGTAAAAGTAGTTGAGAACTGAGTTTCTTTGGGTTCTCTAGCAGTTAGTTTTACATGTGTGACTGCATTTAAAAGTAGAGATTAAAGCTGTATAATTATTAATAATTATATCGTTTTATTACATTTTTAAAATGAATAGAAGATGTTTTAAACGAGGTTTAACAGACTTGATTTTTGAATAGAAGCAGAATTACATCAGGATGATATCAATGAGTAGTTAAGTAAAAAATAGGTTTAAAAGGATATAATCAATTAAGAACTCCTAGCACAGAGTTTAACAAAAGCTAAACGATTATTTGCATTAATGGAAGCAAACTGTCAATATAAGCTAATTAAATATGCAAATTCCTTATTATAAAGATTGAATGCTTATGAATATTCATATTCCCCCACGATTGTAATCTGAGATTCAATCAAACTTTTTGACGTTATGCGTAAGGAATGTTTGGCTAATCTTTTGAGCTATTTATGTCCTTGAGTTGGGCGTATTCATTTCATAGCCCATTATATATTTATAGTTGAATAACAAGATGGAATCCGGACCTCTATATAATGAGATGAAATTGAATACATTGCGCTACAAGGGAAGGACATGCTTGTATTTGATGTCCTTCTCTAAGTGCTGCCACTGACAACAAATAACAAATACCAAATACGCACTCGTATCTAATATAATATATATTTTCCGTCATTCTTTGTTGTTGTTGCTGTTGGTTGGCAACTCCCGCTGCTTTGACCTGTGTCACATACGTTCTCATGTCCTTGTCGCCTGCTGTGCGGATGGATATTTTTGTGGAGAAGGGACATTAGAAATCAGGCAGAAAAAAGGCTGCCAAAAATCGGTGAATCATAAGCAGAAATTTAACAACAAGCAAAAGAAATGGGCAATTAACCTTATCAAGCAACGTGACGCGTTACGCCAAACCAAAGGAAGAGTAAAATGAAATAAAAAGTATAAATAAATAAAAAATATATGAAGAAATGAAGAAGAAAAAAAAAAGTGTCAAGAGCTTCGTCTACTTTGTCCTCCGGGCGAAATACCCTTAAAATACAAGTAGCTACGGTTCCCTAAAATTTATGCCATTAGAGCAGACGGAATGCCAAAAGCAAAGGCAGTGGCAGGTGCAGGTGGACAGGTGTGGCAAGTTCCTGGGGCAGGGGCAAGGTGCAGAGGCAAGGGGGCAAGGAAGCAAAGCAAAGTGGGAAACCAAGTGAAAGGTTATGGCAAAGCAAAAAGCAATTTCAAATATTTTCGTTACCTGCTTGTAGAAATTTTTACGTCTTTCTGATTACGGCAGTGCTTGCGTTTCATTCTTTTTCGAATACCCTGTAAGCCTGCAATGCGAAAAGATGGTGTGCTAGACTATCAGCCACCTTAACAGCTGTGGCTAATCAATTTTTACATAAAACTCACTTTATTTAGCCTAAGAAAGCTTTTAAACTCATGGTACTTTCTACAGGGTAGTTGCAAGTTGTTTCTTTGATGAATGCAGCAATCTTTGCAGTACAATTTTTTTTATTGTTGTGCTTGTTGTTGCGTAATTGTGCGCAAAAAACAGGCGACGAAATGGGTTATGTTAAGTGCGAATTGGGGTAGGAAGAGGTCACTGAAAAGCGAAGGGAAGAGCGGGGAAAAGAAAGAGCGAGAGAGAAAGAGAACAGTGTGGCAAGCACATGCTTTAGCTTAGAGGCCAAACAATTGAAATGCTAAAGGCATTCTATACTTCGTTGCGTTAAGTGTCTTTTTTGAGCAATAAATGCGAAAGAGTGGAATAAGAAGTAGAAGAAAGAGAAAGAGGGAAAAATGCGACATAAAGCGCGCTGAACAATTAAAATTCAACAATCATAGCATACTTTTAAGAGTCAAAGAGAAAGCAAAGCATCCTTTTCGGACAATATGCTTGAGTTGACAGCTAAAAGTTTTTCCAAAGAAATAAAAGTACTGAAAATACTTTTAGTCTAAGCAAAAAAAAAGACAAAAACATTAAGCCAAAATGCAACTATTTCGAAGGGAGATGTGGGGAGGAAAAAAAGAACAATATTTGCTCGTTTTAAAAATGAAACATTTATATTTTGGTTACCCCAAAAGCATGCTTCAAAAAAGTTAACGAAATTCTATAGAAATTGCAATCAACAACTTTTCTAGGGTATTGTAATAAAGCATGTTTTCTGAAAGGGTAGATAAAAGAAAGGAAGAAAGTAATGTAAAATAATGTCGAGCAGTAATTCGAGTTTTTCTTATATATAAAATTAAAACATTTGTTAGAAAATACTTAATAACTATGCTTTAAGGCCACAGCATAAACGAAGCAAACTTTCCACGCATTCTAGGGTATTGAAGTAGAGTCAATAAAGCGAAAATAAAACTGTTTTGTTGGAGCACAAAAATTGCTTTTGGCTCTTGGCGAATTTTGAGTGAAAACAAAATGCGTTTTATGCATTTTTTATGCAGCAACTTGAAATGAGAAAAATTGTGCTGCTTTAAGAGCAATTTGATGTTGCAGCATGCTACATGCCACTTGCAACTTAAAGCTTTGGTTGGAATTAAATTTAGCTTTTATGCAAGTTCAAATGTCTCTCAGGAACTATTATTGTTGTCGAGGAAGCTTTTCCGCCAGCTCATTGTCTATAAATAGACGCAATTCCAACTGTTGCGTCGCCCTGCGAGGGGCGACACCACAGAGTAGTCTATAAATAGCAGCAAGCCTTAACTGTGTGGCAAGTGGCATGTGGCAAAAGCAGCATAAAATCCAATAAATGCTCCCTAAAGCAGGCTACCAAATTGCTTGGCGCTTATTGTTTTTAACGTATTTATGAGCACATGTCGTATCGGATTGTATATTGTATATCAAATATGTATATATACTTATCTATATACATATATTTACAGTTAGATTTCGTTGTGTATTTTTGATGGCGAATGATGTTTATCAGCTTGTCGCATGATTGATTTATATGCCCACGTTTATTATTAATGACCAACAAGTCAATTGAAACGACCCCGCAGCAATTTCAAGCCGCTCGAGCCGCTGGCTCATTTAATATTGATAATATAAGCTTCACCACTGTCGCACCACCCAGTAAGGCTTGACACCACCCAGTGCCACCCAACTACTAACTGCAGCAGCTGCTCAGTTGAAGCTAATTGTGACTCTCCTGGGAGCTCGAGGTCTACATAACTTTTGTGACTTTACTCATATGCATACACGCAGCGAAAAATTCTCTGAAATTGTAATATTTGTTTTATGATTCAACTATTTTGTCTGAGGAATTAGTATTACATATGGAATTAGTCGGTATAAAGTGTGTATATTTTAATTAAAAATTGAATTTAAATGTGTTTATGTAATTTACTTTGAATTCATATTAGAAATTTCTCAGAAATTTAATGTTTTCACTTCGATTTAACTACTTACCTAACCAAATGAGTAACTGCTAAAGATGAAATTCGGTGTATTTTAATTAGGTATTTAGTTTGAATATGTTTATGTAGTTTACATAGAATTCATATAAGAAAATTCTCTGAAATTAATTAAACTTCCATTTATATGTTATGCCTAATTAGTTATTTGTTTAATTAGGTGAACTAAAGTGTGTACTTTATGTATATATGTAAACTGTATTTTGAATAGATTTCATAATACAAGCATTCTGTGAAAATCTAGAAAGATTATCTTTGTAATTCTCACATTTATTTTCTCTGTGTGTAGTGGTAGAAGGCGTAGGCAGGGACAGGGGGTGTGGCAGTGGGCCTCATTAGCTAGCAGGAGCAGCTGTTAAAGTTGTGAGTCAGCAGGAAACAAAGACAAAGTGCAAATTTCCTTGTCTGTTGTCCTAAGTTACTTAAAGTTGCCCTCAAGGTATATCCTGCATCCTACTCAAGCCATGTCGCTTGCCAAAAACTTTCACCTACTCCTTACACACACCCACACACACATGCATAAGGTATATACACATACATATGTGTGATGCCTTTGACTAAACTTGGCCAATTCCCAGTTGTGAGCCAGGTGGGCGAACGCAGCTGACTGTTTTATAGCTCAATCATAATTTTTCACACTGTTAATGTGCAAATGCGATGCTTGGACGCACTCTCAGCGAATGGCAGACAAACAGATAGAGAAGCAGTCAGACAGTTAGACAGACAGACACACACACACACACACAGACATCCACACACACACAACAAAAGCGAGACAACGCGCACACACACAAGTGTGTGTAAAAAGTTGTTCAAGTGGTAAATGAGATAACGCAAACATTGCGCTGTTGAAAAGGTGGCTGCTAAAATCTCCATCCTTTTCTAACTCACTGCCTAACTCTCTCTCTCTCTCTCTCTCTGTGTCTCACTTCCTATCCCTACACCCTACTATACTGTCAAACACCCTACTACACACACTCAACCACTTAGCTGAGACTCTGACAGTCTCTGCATAATAATTATTAAAAATAATGCTCGCAAGTTCTTTAGGCTCAAAAAAAAGAGGAAAGTAAAAGCTAACTGTTGGCATGCCGAAGACTGAATACCCTTGCAAACAGGATATATTAATATTAACAGATTTGTTATATTCGATTCAACATTATTAATTTATATATAGAATTGTTCTTATGTGCGTTGCTAAACTTTGCATTTACTGTTGCTAAAATTCATGTCAAAGTTTAAGTACTCTTTGATCAAAGGGTATGAAACTGCCTAGCAAGTTCTTTGGGCTATAAAGACTAAGATTATTATTGCATACTTTTGGGCTTTCGCTAAAGTTGGCAACTTTTTGACTCTTTCTCCCGCTGATGCTCTCTCTAATTTATTGTTATGCTGACATTTTGATTGCGCTTTTCTTCCAAGAAGTGCTCTTCACGTTTTGAGTATCTGCAAATATTTGTGCGCATCGCAGCCTTTCGCAAGTTTTCTGCAAATTTTCCAAGTTAATTGAGTCTCCAAACAAGTGGCTAAAAGAGAAGCTGTAAAAAGTAGGAGTGGATAAAGGAGAAGAGGCAAATTGTATAACATCTACTTATGAAGAATTTCAAAAATGCAGTGTGTAAGAAGTGTATGAGTTAATAGAGCTAATAAATAACCAGAAGAATGTCTGGGTGCTTCTTTATTAAAAATATAAGTTGGATTTTCATACTGAGAGCTGCTTTTGAGTAGTTAAAGTGCGAGCTTAAGTATCAGGACAATTACTTAAATAATTAAGCTGCAATTCTTAACTACATTAAATAATTTTGATGGGAAATGGACTAATAAGTTTTTAAGAGTTGTACATCTTCATCCGCTCAATTTTATTTCTCATTAAGGGTTTCTATCTCCTCCCTTTTAACTTAAGATTTAACCTTCTCTATCTTGATATCAACTTTAGACTTACACAACAATCTAATAGTTTATACCTCTAACCACTGTAAACACTACGTATACTTAATGTTTGAAGTCTGAATTGATAGTTGTCGTTGAGCTAACAAGCTTACAGTTTCAAAACGAAAGGAAGTTGGTAAATATTAATGTCTTTGCTTTGTCTAGTTTTCGCTTTTTGTTAGTGAAATCGACAGACAATATTTGCCTACACGTAGTTTGTGAGGATATGTGAATAGGTATGTGTTGGTTGAATGTCAATTTCAATTTATTGAATATGTGACAAAGATCGACACTGGAAAATGAAGACTGAAAACGATGCGAGATGTTCGTGGCTTGACTTTGACTACAACGTTGCTTATTAGTTTAAATTGTAAACAGGAAGTGCTGCGGCAATGATGGCGGATATAAGGAAAGTCAAAGTGAAGCAGCAAGGACACAGGACACAGGACACAAGACAAGAATCAAGACAGGCAGCTTCAAGTTGCGCTGTAAACTGTCATTGCCAGCGATGGAAAACTTTTAAGCAGGAGACGTGGAACGGAAAACGGGGACGAGAGACGGGACAAAAAGACGGCCAACGGATGCGACGCGACTGTTGCCTGACTTCGCTAAGGATTCGTCTTGAGCTTGGTTGCAACTGTCAAGCATTTAGTTAACTCTTGGCTCGCTGTCCTTGTCATTGTCAGCCGCCGAGTTGCAAAACAAAACAAAGCAAAAATAAAAATAAAAATCGGGCAACGACTTTGCTTTAGGCCAAAATCTTCAATGCCAACTTAAAGTTTAAGAGAAAGCCGTTGGCTGCGACTCGTAACTTATTTAGCCTTTGCCTTTGCATTTTGCATGAGCTTCCTCAGACGCCTTTAGGGCAGACAGAGGGGAGTGAGAGAAACGCTTTTAACGGCTTAAGCAACAGCTTAAAGTTCTGGCATACATGGCGTATGGGTAATGTGCTAATCCCTTGAGCAACTAAAACTACAAAAAAATTATAGAAGGGAAAAAGGAGAAGTAGTCAAATAAAATGTATATAAAAATATAAAAACTCTGATAAATAATTAAATCAAATTGAACTGCATGAAAGTGGAAATATGATAATTAAACAACATTTAAATGAAAGGAAACTAGAGTAGCACATAAAATATAGATTAATATACAAAAAGAGGCTAGTAAATAATTTATTAAAATGCAAAGTAAAAGTGTTAAAAAAAAATGAAAAGTCCCAGAATAGATATAAATCTTAAATGCTTTATCAAACAGATGGATATAGCAGAATCGACTCAGTTTGTTGTGCTGTTGAATCAAAAATTCAATTAGAATTAAATTCAATTGAGATTATAAAGAGAAATAACAAAAGATGCTGTGCGGATACAAAGCTGCATTATACAGTTCCAATGTCGATTTCTTGCTCACTAGGTAAACAATTACCTGTTCCCACCTGTTTCCACCTATTCCCACCTGTCCTCACTTCTTTATTTCTCTTTTACAAATGGTAATTGTAGTTTTTTTTATCGTTGTTGATTTCGCTTGCACGCATGGTAAACTTAGGCACACGCTTTCAGCATCATCGATTATGCAGCTACACGTAACATTCAACTAATGCCACACCCACGTTTAGCCAACCGCCCCCAAGTATATATGCGTACGTGATTTATTCCATGCTTGTTGGAGACGTCCTGTCGAGCGTTTTTCCTCATGGAAACATGTTGTCTATTGCTTTTTCAAAAGCAAATGCACACACATTCACACACATAGACATACACGCATTTTTTAGGCAACATGAACATAAAAGTTGCTTTTGTCAGTTGCCAAACAATGCGCATAATGCATGAGCAGAAATTTCACTACCTCCCTCTGTCCCTGATTCTGTACATCCCTCCCTCCCTCTATCTCTCTCTATTATGCACCCCTCGAAGAGCACGTCTCTGCACTCGGTGCGCATTTGAATGCCAGCTTTTTCTCTTGGCTCCAAAAGTTTTGTGTGTGTGTGTATGTGTGTGTTTTGTGCTACTGTGCAGCTCTCCCCTCCCCCTTATTTACAGCCCCCTACTTGGTCCTAACACCCTCCTGCAGTCTGTACATGCTGCTGAATAATGGACAGCTTATTTGGGCATTAAGCTTCTTTCAATAACGTTGAACAACGACAACTTTGATTGGAAAACTCAGCAGGACAAGCATACACCGGTCAAGGAAAGTGGAGGGAATAGAGAGTAGGGTATGTGAGGGGGGACAAGGGACTAGGGGGACTGCAGGGTACTTGGGTCAGCATCTCATTTTCATGTCGTAATATTTTGTTGTTCTTTGCATTTCGCAAATCAATTACCAAACAATGCCCAGACAAATACGAAAAATTACATAAAGAAATGCAAATAAAAATTTAATTTGAAGTAAGCTCAACGAAGACATACCCTGTTTATGATATTTTTCCTAACCAAAGCAAAGAAATTTGATTGAGAAAGTAAAAAAAAATTGGATTATTGCATAACAAAAGTCACAAATTTCATTTAAACTCACTTGAGAAGTTACATACATAAACCATATCAGTTTGACTCCTTCAAGGGATTTACAGGGTATCAGCAGGATATATATATGTGTTAGACGCACCCTTGTTGGGAATTTGCCAACTGTCAGTCACGTACAAGTAACAACAATATCGCACTTTATAAAGGTTAAAAACTTTACATGATACTGACAAAAGCGACAGCCAAAACAAATGACCAAGTTTTCTCATTGGGCCCAAAGGCAAGAGTGGGCCAAAAAGAAAAAGCCCGAGTTTAGTGTGCACTCGGTTGCTGCTGATAACAACAATAAAACATAAAAAAAGAAACATGGAATGAAAGTAAACGAATTCAACTGACAGGCAAAAGTGAAAATGAAAAGCAAAAAGCAGCAGCAGCAAAAGCAAAAGCGGAAACGGAAAGTGGAAATGGTAACGGAAATACGGTCTATGCGATAGTACTAACTTAAATATGAAAACTATGAATGATGAATTGCTAAATGCCAACAACAACTAGAAACATATTGAAAATATTGATGGATTATTCAAACTTGCTCAAAGCTGTCAATAATAATTCTATACCATTTGAGGACAACTGGGAAATCAACTTTACATAAACTAAATAATAAACGGAGAGTGCGGAAAAAGAGAGGTACAAATAAATAGAGAGTTGAACAAAGAAACGGTTAGATAACCAGACAAATCGAGAGCAATGAGAAGAAGGAAAATAGTAGAAAGTAGAAAACAGAATACAGAAAGATTTAAAATGAAATATTGGTAAATAAGGGAAGAAAGCCAGACAAAAAGTCGTTTTTTCTGTACAGATTGGCAAAAATAGAAATACTGAGAGAGATTGAAAGATTGTCTGCTTGTTGGGGACTGAAAAAATGTTATACTTAATAAGATGTATAGATGGATAAGAGACTAACAGTGAGAGAAAGAGAGAGAGAGAGGTGATTAAACTGATTGACTAGACTGATTGACTAGACTGATTGACTGGCTAATTGACAGCCAGACAAAGGAAATATCATAGACTAACATACAATTAGGCAGATAGACCTGGCAGAAGGGTCTGGAGAAAGAAAAGAGATAAAGGTATGTGAAAAGACAGAAAGACTAGGAAAAAGATAGAAGAAAAGCCATATAGAGAGATGGAATGATATAAACAGACTATCATATTTGTAAATGCAGGACAAATTAATAGATATAAGGGGAGACAGCCTGAACAAGAGACTTCGATAGAGACAGTAAGAGAACTGAGAAAGAATCTTTTCTGTTTCTAAAAGACGTCAAAATTTAGAGAATGTCACTGAGGTTCAGAGACAGATACTAGATAACAGATAAAGCAGATACAGGTTCATATATAGTTTAAGAGGTGGAGTCTATCTTTAATTATAATTGTTAGTTTACCGCTAGCTAAAAGCAAACAACCACAAATTATATTTAAAAACAAGGGTATAATTAACACTCTAGATAAATTACATATAATTTTCAATTTCAAACTAAAGGAGAATGTCTGATGGTCCCGCATATAGAAAGACGGACAAGAAAGCAAATTGAGTGAGAGAGAGAGAGAGAGGAATAAGGGTAGAGAGAGAAAGAGGATCTCTCTGTTCTGTGAGTTAGAGAAAATCAGAGTGAGAGACTGACAGAAAACAGGCAAAAATACAGACTATTAAAAAGACAAAGAGATAGACAGATGGACAAAGTTGGAGACAGGGGGTATGCTTATGATATAGAGAGAGAGGGTGAGTGAGGGAGAGAAAGAGAGAGATGGACACAAACTGACAGAGTGATAGACTATCATGGAGACAGACAGACAGACAGTTGGCCTAGAGGCTTAACACTCGCTTAATGTGCTTTTGTTGTAGTTCAACATTTTTTGATAGACTGTTGTAGTTGTTGTCATTCCTGTAGTTGTTGGTGTTGCTGTTGCTGTTGGTTCACATCTCTAATTGAATTGTTCGCTATGTAAACGTCAGCTACAACGCCAACAACAAGGCCAACAACATTGTCTGTCCATGGTCTAAAAGGCGCCTCCTGGCACACAGCGCCCATAATCGAATTAGATAAGTTAATAACTTGATAAAAAGTTACAGAACGGTGTTGTTGTTGTTGTTGTTGCTGTTACTGTTGTTGTAGTTGTTGTTGTTGTTGTCTGTTGTCGTTGTCGTTAGCGTTTGCTCTGCATTGTTTGCCCTGTTGTCGCTGTCAATAAACGCCAAATGAAGTTGCCAACTTGACATGCAAAAAAGGCGCACGGCAAAAAATCTGTAAAAAAATATACGGATAAAAAATACATAGCAAAATGACAGTTGGAAAACAAACATAAAATTGGCAACATTTTCAATTGTTGTTGTTGCTGCAGATAAAGACATCAAGTTGGGCTTACTAATGAGCCTACGGGCGGAGTCATAAATATAAATATAAACATAAACATTTTCATTTAAAATTTATGAAAACCTTGACGCAAACGGACATAAAAACAAAATTCACATTGAAAAAACATAAGCAAAAACAGTAGAAATAAGAAAGAGAGAGACAGAGAGAGACAGAGAGAGAGAGAAAGAGTATGAGAAAAATAAGACTGAGAAAGCACGTTGAAAATCAGAGAGAAAAATGCGCGTATGATGCGAATATTTGCGATAATAATTTTCTGTATTATTGGCTGTGTTATGGCAGGGGCGTGGCATAAATTACGAACCCAACAACAACAACACGTAAGCAGGGAAAAGGAAAAGAAAGCAAAAGAAAAATTATATGAAAATATTTATGGAATGTTTGCCTTCACATTACGTATACGCAGCGTTAGATTATCGATTTACTTTGGTCAAAACAATTTATGCTTTTATCCATTTTGAGCCGCTACGCTTGTCCATTTGGGCAGCATATGGCTTTAAGGACACACGCTAAGGCGGAAGTTCAAATAGTTTTAGCTCCATTCCCTTGCCTCTCATTTAAAGCTATTTGGCCTTTGTTTTTCGACCCTGTACATCAGTCTTAGGCCTTCCGCCTACACAGATTGTAAAAAATTAAATTACAAGAACATTTATATATATTAAATTCGATTAATGTTGGTTTACAACGTACGAAATAGATATATACAAATAAGAGTAAGGAGTTCAAGCGAATTAAACCGGATAAAAAGAAATCGCAGGAATCCTTTCATTAATCCTAATCCTAAAATAGGTTGCATTTCAATTTTAAATTATTAATTTAAAAGAATAAATGACCCTTTACTTAAATTTTTACAATATAAATCCAAATTAGCTGTAAGGCATTTTTAAAGATCCTTTATTGTAAATGTTTGTAGCAGAAATAAAAAGCAAAAGTTATTTTAAATATTTGTGGGGCAATTGTTTGATTTCTATAGAACCCGTACAGGGTCTTTAACAATCGTGTTCTCTCAATCGCAGTCTTTTTAAATACTACTTTGTCATAATTCTGGAAAATTTAGATGGACTAACAAACAGGCAGCAAAACGCTAATCAGTTCAACGCACATTGACCCACTTAGAGGGGGAGTGAGTAATGTGAGTAGAGGGAAAAAAGAGGGTGGAGAGGGTGTTAGCCAGGTAGCGAATGTAAACAAGGTAAAACAGCTGGTGAAAAAGTGGAAAACCTTTTCGCTACAGCGTGGTTACAAAGCTGGTTCAAAAGCACGGTTTACATGGCTAAGGGTTGCAACTGTTGTTGTTGGTGTAATGTTGTTATCGTTATTGTATTTGTTATTGTTGTTGCTGCGTATGCAAACCACAATAGCCGTCAAGGCGAAAACCAGCTGAAAACCCACTCGAGCAGACATTTGAGCTACACGGACGTTGACAGTTTTGCCTTCCAGCTTTGAGCCCTTAGCCAGCTTGCAATTTAATGGCTTTATTATCGCTAGCGTAGCGGCTTGAGGGCGTGACCAAAAGGGAGACAAGACTCGGAGTAAGAGAGAGAGTGGGAGAGGATAAAGTAAACATATTTGCCAACTGTACGATAAATTAAACAACAGAAGCCGCCCAGAAGCAATCCATCGCAGTCAACTTTGAAAGTGGAACTGCTGATGATAATGATGTGTGCATAAGTGGATTGCATGTGGATTGTATGTGGATTGCCACACTCTTCAGTGGCAAGCACACCTGTCACTGGGAGGGCGTGGCTGGCGTGACAGCAACAAAAACAGCAATTTAAATATTTAAATGATTTAGCTAAAAGTTTGACAAGAAGTTAAAACGTAGCATACTTATTGGGGCTCTTAATAAAGGAAGCAAGGGATTAATGATTATAACAACATGTGCTGAGAAATTATTTAATAAATTGTTTATTAATATTAAATAGTGATGATTAATCATTTAATCATTAATATTAACAATAAATAATTATATTTCATAATAAAAACTTAAGCAAGAATTACTTTTATAATTATAAAATTCTGAACGACAATGATAGCTAAATTAATATTTTAAAATTGAAATATTGCAGTCTAGAATACATAGACTTAATACTATTATAATATGCGCTTTGTAATTGATAAGTTATTACTTATTAAGTCCGATAAAAATCCATATTATTAAGCTGCAGCTTTTTTAAGTCTAGCTAAGGACTCAGTTTACTAATCGAAAAATACTCTGATGTAAAATTTACCAAAATTAATATTAAGTCTTTTGGGTTAAAATTTACCTTAAGCACAGCTAATTTGCTGCTCAAACGCGTTGGGAATTTTAAGCACACAGCTGCCGCACAATATTTTCCTGTCATAAATATCCGTTCTTTGCTGTCAACATTTACCTGACTTTTGCTTTGTTTCGTTTCAGTTTTTACAGCTTTTCGTGAAGTTTCATATTTATAGTGTTTTAGCCTAGTTTTAAGCGAACACCCCCCTTCCCAAATACACACATGAATTTACAGTTTATATGCCAGACAAAAGAAATGCTAGATATACTTACACAGATATTGCTTATACGCCGTGTTTTAGTTCAGAAAAAGTCGAAGTAAATAAAATGCGGCCAAGTTTTTAATAAACACGCAACACGCAAAAGTTTTTTGGACTACCCAATTGGACACACATACACACAGGCACACAGAGAAACACACATACATAGATAGAACTTGGCTAACACATTTACAAAGAAATATTTATATGATTACTTAGACCGAAAAGTTTTGGAAAATGGCCAAACAAAAGGCCAAAAACGCGGGCTAGCGGCAGTTTTTGCTGTGCGCTGTCGTTCATGTGTGTGTTGTTTGCAGTGTTGCCAACTTAGCCTTTTTCAGGATAGATCTGATTTTTGCAAAACTACTACAGTCAGGAAAAACGAACCATCGCACATCCATCCTTATGTTTTTATATATTTTAAAACTGTTTAAATTCAAATTAATTGGTTTTTTTCAAATTTTTGAAAGATAAACATAATACAGTTATAACTGACTGTCATTTATAATAGCTTTCAAATAATATTATTTACTAAAAGTCAACACATTTCATACGACAGCTATTAAAAGCTATCATGGACAAAGTCATTTAAGTTTAAAAGTAGTTTTTGAATAATATTCAGATCTTTTCTAGTTTTTACTCTTTGCAAGTTTTTTCAGAAGTAAATTGCTTTAACCTTCTCTAATTTTATTTTGGCTAAGCCTTGCGGATTGACTTTATTTATTTTAATAAGCAAAAAATATACTTTTTAAAATAAATGCAACATAAAAGAATAAACTTTTATGAAGCGAGTAAAAATGAAAATTGAAAACGTGATTTATTTATTTAGCAGTTGAAAACAGATGACCAAAAGTAATTGAAAATAAAATAGGAAAATGAAGTTTAAATAATAAACACAATAAATTATACATACATTCAATTTGAGAGCTGAAAAAATAAATTTAATATTTTAAAGTCTGGAGGCATTAAAAAAATGGAATAATTTATTATTTATTAAATCTCAGCAGTTTAAATATACAACTATGTGTTCTAATGGATGTATTTCTTTTTTATTTCGTTTTATTATTTCTTTTCGGTTGTTATTTTTTTCGGGAGTAGTTGGCATCGCTGTTGTTGTGTGTGTGTGTGTGTGTGTGAGTGTGTGTGTGTGTTGTAAAAAGTGGCCATGTCGCGTTGCCTTATTAAATTAGTTGGCGCACTCAGCGCAGCTGAAACGGATGTCTGGCATATACAAACTTTTTCAATTTCCTCTATTAATGTTGTGAGTGTGTGTGTTTGTGTGTGTGTGTGTGCGAATACGTGTCATAGTGTGGCATTTTATTACTTTGGCTGGCACTCATAATGTGCGACAAGTCGCGTTTGCTTTTCAGGTCAATATATAAGCTTGCCACTCGCTTAACTTGGCTAAATCAAAGTCAGTCCCGCCCCTTTAGCACTCTCTCACTCGCTCCCTCTCTAATATGCCTGACCTGTCCAGGTAACTGTACACACATATTTTATCTCATTTATTTCTGGTAATTTACTTTGATTCATCGATTTTGTAACAAATACGTGTGGGCCAAAAGGAAGAAGAAAATAACATTTTATTGGTTATATTGTAGGGCCGAAAGCATGCCTCGCCTGTCTAAACTGATTGAGTTATTGAGCTGGGCATGAATTGCTGTTGTTGTTGTTGTTATTGTTGTTGTTGTTCTTCTTGTTGTTGTTCGACATAATAATAATAACAATCTCATATCTTAATGTGCACAGCAGATAAAAGACTCCTGTAAGCTGTCTATAAAAGTGCCATAAATGTGCCGAATTATTTGGTGGAGTCTGCTTTAAGACTTTAATATGATTTGTTTGTACACAAATATTAATCATACGCCCGATTGCACCTTTTAAACAACAAAGTAAATGATTGTTGTTGTTCTGACAGTTATGATAATCAGTTGAGATGCTTAAAAAGACAAAATGTATAAAACAAAAAAAAAACTGACGCTTATTTGACATGAAATGAAATCAGAATCAAAAGCAAAATGAAAACGAAAATGAAAATGAAATTTCAATGAACAAAAAGCGACAGACAATTGAAAAGGAACAAAGCAACAAGCAACAAGGCTCATGAAGCTCTCTTGTTTTTTGTGTGGATCAATGACAAAGCAACCATTAACAAAAGGACAAAAAACAGTAAGAGAGACAGACATACAGACAGATAAAACTCAACTCAAATATAGGTAAAACAATCAATGGACAACAAAACAAACTGACAGTTGAGAGAAGACAAAAAAAAACGTAACTAAAATCGACCCAAAATACATTTTCATTGACAATTTTTGCCACCTGAAAGCAGTTGTTGTTGTTTGTGTTGTTGTTGCTAATATTTGTATGTATTTGTGTGTGTGTGTATGTTTGTATATTTATGTGAGACATGTGTATTTTGGCATAGGTTGGCAGCTCTGTTTATTGTTAGCAATTTGTTTTTAGCTGCACAAACAGAACTTTTATTTTTATGTGAGCGTAGGCGTTGGCCACGTCTGACACGCCCCTAAATTGGCAGCCTAGGGCTAAAAATGGCCAAGACGTGTTTGGCTATTTATAGCGTCACCTTGTGCTTAGCATATGTCGACTATAACACTATCAACAACAACAACAACAACAACAAGAAATGCTTAACCGTTTGCAATAACCCACAAAAATGTCGTATTGACATTTAAGCTGCCACAAATTGGTTTTTGTCGCGCCTTCTACCACAGCCACGCCCCTCTACGCCCTAAATATATACTATATGTGTTGGTGTGTGTTTGTTTGTGTGTATGTGTTTTATTTTGGTAGTAAAATCGTGTATATTTGTATTTGCATTCATCGCCATCGTCTGCGGCTTATCGTTCGCATTTCCATAACGTCAAATGAAATTTTCAAATTATAACAAATTGAATTTTCACATATGCCAAAGGCGAGCAGAGAAATCGAAAAGAAAAGCCAATCGGCCTACTAAAAAGAGCACTACAAAACAGTGAAAAGCATTGGTAAAAGGTAGAAGACGGTGGCAACAGTTAACAAATTAAGTTCTAAAGTTGTATTTTATATTGCAACTATTATGTATTTACTGAACAAAACTGAATAAGTATTTAAGTTCAGCAGAAAGCGTTGACAGAAAACATTTAAGTCGGAAGTCAGGAAGCTTCCAAAGAATTTATTTTCTTTACTATAAATATTTAAAAAGTGTATTTTTCGATTATATTTTATCATGTTTCTACACGTCAAAGCTTATTATTAATGACACATAAGAAAATAGTTCAGGTGTTAAATTCAGTAGCATTAATGGCTGTAAATATAAAAGGAATTATTAAGTAAATCAATATATGAGCAATTAAAATAATTATTAGGGTTTTGGACGTTTTGTTTAATAGGCATTTAATACCCTCATTTCATAGTCTTTGCACTTTTTAGTATAGAAGACATTTAATACCCTCTTTGCATTATAAGGTTTATGAACTTTTTTCCCCGCCTTCACAAGTATTTAGAATGTTCATAATATCTAATTTCATTATAGAATAATGCATATAGACTGGTAAAGGGGTATTACTTAAGTTTACTTAACTTATTTAAGTGATTGTATTACTTTATTTATTTTATTACTTAAGTTTACTTAACTTATTTAAGTGATTGATTATGCCAAAAATTCGAATTTAAATTTTATCTTAATAGCTAGGTAATCAAAACAAAAATTGCAAATATCTGAGTAATTTGAGCTGATGTCAGGTTATTAAAAATATTGACTATGAAATTTGTAAATATGTCGAAAACAACAAGTATCTAATGACCTTCTGCATTCTTTTTAATTGGCATAATATTATTAGTTAAAATTGTCATGACAATTTGCATAAAAGATGAATTAAATTTCAAAAATTCCAGGAAACAACAAAATATGATGAATAAATATAATTTCTTCACATCATATCAATTTCCGCTTTTTGGTTTTTGTTTTGCAATTTCTGAAATTATTTATGCAATTTTCCATAAAATTCCACATTCAAAGGAAAATATAATAAATAGGTATTCAAAAGAGCAATTAAATGAAAATTGGAAATTGAGTTTTTCCCCAAAGAGAGAGAGAGTTCATAAAGCAAATGCCTTTGCAACTGAATGCTACTGAATGCTAATTAAAATGCAAAAGGGGAAAATCTTCTTAAAGCTGCTTGAGATTTCAAAAGGCCAGTTGTTCAATCGATCAATCAATCAATCAAGCATGCAGCAAAGAGTAACTGGACCAACAGTCTGCTTTAATGTGGCATCTACGCGATTCTTCGATTTGCGCCTCACAACGTTGCATGTTTTGTATTTATGCGTTGATGTTCTACGTGTCCAAAATACCAAAAATTCCAAAGCACACACATATGTTGTTATAAAGTGTGTGTGTGTGTGTGCGTGCGAGTGTGTGTACTATGAGTTTACGTGTAAAATTTATATTGTGTAAATGCGAACGCAAAAGGCAAAAGGCAACAGTCAACAGGAGGAAGGCAAAGGACTCTACTGTCGAGTACCGTGTAGTATCCCATTGTGGGACAAGAGAGGAAAGAGAGGAAAAGAGGGGAAAATTGGTGGGGGTCAGTTTGTCAGTTTGTGGCAAAATGGATGAGAGACAGTGATGCCAACAAACAACTAGATAAATTGCATAAAATAACAAAGAAGTGAATAAACAGCAACTGCAGAAACAATAGAAAGTATTTTCTGTTTTTAAAACCCTTTAACAGGTATAAGTTTTTATTTTTCATTGAAAGAAATTTATTTGTAATACCAGTTGTCTAATAAATACTTTTAGAGCTTAGAAAACCTAAGAAGAACCTAAATTAAAAGACACTTCTTTTTCTCTTATATAAAATTAAATTGAATTTGGGAATATTATTGTAATATCATAGGATTTTGTTTAAAGTAGGCTAAATTGTACTATAACTATACCAAATTATACTATTCTTTATTTCTTCAATTGTGTTATTCGACTTTAATTACAGATTATTATTAGTTAATTTATGAAGCAATAGTATCTATGATAATAAATATTATTAATTTTTTACTTATTTTGAATTTTGTTTATAGAAAAATCTAGTACATTTTGAAATGTACATATAAGAGATTTACATAGTAAGAATCTCGAAAGTAAGAAAGAATGAAGTTTAAAGTAGTCTACTTTAAGTAGACATCAGAAAAAGACTGAACTGACAACACTGCTGTCAGAACCAAAAAAAAAGGGTTAGTATTTCATTTATCTCATTCTCTCTGTCTGTCCCTCTCTCGCTGCTTCTCTCTCTCTTTATCTGCCCCCTGTGGCAAATGAATTTACGTGGCTTTTGGCCGCATATCATGTGTGTGTATTGTGGTGTGTATTTTGGTGTGTGCCATTCGTCAAAATGCACACAATGTTTTACGTATTCGCATACATTTTCTGTATTTATTTGCACCATCGTTTTTCTCATTTCCCTTTGCCTGTCGTCTCTGCTCTTCTCTTTTTCTCTTCTTTCCCTTTTCTTTTTTTTTTTTTTGAAGCATTTGCGTTTTTCCTTTTTTGATTAAAGCATGGGAAATATTGACGCGACCATTAACAAAAGCTTTTAGTGTAAATACAGCTCAAAAACTGGCATTTAGCTGAGGCAAACCTAATGATGACCCACTGTGCGATGTACACTGTACAGTGGCAGGTGGCTTGTGGCAAATGGCAAGTGCATGTGGCATGTGGCATGTGGCAGTTTTGCAAGTGGCAAGGCAGTTAGACAAACTGGCCAAAGGCAAAAGCAAATGACATTTAGAGTGAGTCGCTGCTAGAGAAACGACACTTTGACAGTTTTGTCATTTCAAGCTTCACTTTGTGCCACACCCACACCCACACCTCTCCTCCCCCGGTACCCTCCACCTACACTTGTCACTGCCACGGCTGCACAGTTGTCGCTTTGCTGCACATTTCCATTTGCATTGTTGCCACACTGAAAACGACGGTCATCAGCAGCAGCACTTGGTTGTTTGTTGTCGCTTGACCATTCCATACATATTCGCTTTGACTATAAGCAACAACAAAAGCAACAACAACAACAACAACAACAACAACACCAAGAACAACAACAACAAAACAAACACAAACAACTGTTGACAGGCGTTTGAGTTGCCTCTGTCTCTGTTTTCTCTTGTCTCTTCTCTGTGGCTTTGATTTGACTTTGTACTGTCAATTCAAAGCTGTCCCACAGTTGACTTGCCAACCCTCGCCAAAAAGGACCCTCGCAGGACATGCATGCAAGGATTAAGAGCAGTGTATTTGTTGTCTCGGTCTGGCAAACAAAATTAAAGCTGACTCAAATTGTCCGCTTAAGTTTCACATTAAGTTTATTAAAGGCAAGGAAAGCAAAGAAAGCTGGAAACGGTTGATTTAAGTATGAGTAATATATTAAATAATTAATTTAAAAAATAATTACTTTTCTTAAGTTATTAAATTATAAATGCCAGAGCTTCCCTCAGGCTTTTATTATTCATATGCAATTAAGAATTTAGACTCTAAATTTTAGAGCAAGAACTATAGAAAAACAAATAAAAAGAATTAGAAACAAAATTTAATTTTATTAAATTCTAAATTCAAATCACTTTTTTTTTAACACATTAAAAACTTTCCAAATGGATAAATTCAAGTTATTAAATTTAACATGGTTCAGCAAATACACAGTTATTCTTGTATTATATGCTTCAGTGTTTTTGTGCCACTGTGGCTTGACCACTTTTCAAGGCATTCCCTGTCTGCTTACAAGCAATTGCTTTAGTCAAATGACCAATCCACAAATGTGCTGCGTAGTACACCTGTCAACCTCCCTCCCCCAGCCTCCACTAATCCCCTTTTAACCACTCCCCCCGCCATAGCGAGGAAATGGTTTACGGGAGAGCAATCAAGCGTGCAACTGGCAGGTCCTTGAAGAAGAAGCAAAAGCAGAAGTAAAAGAAGCCCAAAAGCCAAGGCAATTAATGGCATAAAAAACGTAGCTGCCAGTTGCCAAATGTGGCAGAGTGCCATCTAATTTAGTTGGTAAAGATACATACATATATACAAAGCGGACAGAAGACAGACGGATAGAGGGAACAGCGGAGAGGGGAAGGGGATGGACAACTTAAGTGCGTAAAATCAACAAAACGGAAACGGATACTCATGCAACTTGGCCGGAAATGTTAAAAGGACATTGAATGCGACTGCGACAGTGTCTGTCCTTCCGTGTGTCTTTGCTTACACAAAAATTTAGACCCAAAATACACACACAAACACACATATACATCTAAATTTATATGTGTGTAGCGTAGACGCGTCGAGCATTTTGGTGCATTAAATTTATGTACATGCCAAGGGGCGGCGGGGCGTATACGTAACGTGACTTGGCGCCTGCTTGGGCGCGCATAAAGTGTTGCAAGTTGTTGCTGTTGTTGTTGTACCTGCCTAGCCGACATTTTATGGCCTTACCCCAAAAAAAAAAACAGCAAACACACTTGTCCTTGTTGTTGCTGCGTCTTAAATCCACACAAATTAAGCTCTAAATTAGAAAAGCATCACTCGAAAGTAATTGCTGGCGCGCGATTTTTATATATTTTATGTCTTGGTTTTTATCTTTGCAGTTGCCGCAAAAACAAGGAACGTGCAACGCATGCCAAGAACAACAACAACCACAAAAACATGTAGCTTCTGAATCAAATAGAACGTGGCAGCAAAGCTAACTCTCTAGCGCTCTTAATGAGGTTTGCCTGTGGTACGTATGAATGCAAAAATCTCACTCTGTTTGTCTTTTAAAAAACAAAAAGTTTATGCGGCGACAATTTGCCAGAAACTTTAAATTTGGAAAGTGTCGCAATTCGCAGCAAACAAATGGCAAATGTCACACACACACACACACACACACACACACACACACACACACACACACACACACACACACACATAATGTGAGCACACACACTTATACACAGAAAGAAAATCATTATAAAATATTAGTTTAATATGCTTTCATATTAAAATGAAAAACTATTTGTCAAAAAAGAAGGCAAAGCTACTCATCTTTTAGCTTAAATTTTTTACCCAGGACATAATTGTCAAGTTAAGATTATAAAGGAATTTATTGTTAATGACTTGGCATAAAACAAATAGAGCCTAAGCATTAAATTCGGTTACAAAATTCTTATAAGAGCCCCGATAGTTACTATACTTATTATACCTAGAACGAAGTAATAAACCTTTCTGGAATCAAGTATTTTGTACTGCTTAAAAGGTACAAAATCTCCCTACTTTCAACATCCTTTGAACTCAGTTTAATATCCGCATATCCTGTAGTTTTTTTGCTTTGTGTACTACATACATTCAAGCATATGTTTTTGCCGGAAATGTTTTGGTCGTCAGTTTGAGTTGGCCAAAAAGGGAGGCAGACTTTCCGGCTGTCAACCAGCTGAAGGGGAACTAACGCCTTCTGGTTGACGGTGACAGCAATTATGCATAATTCATGTGACAGCCCTCGGCAGCAACAACAGCTGCAGATACTGCATTAATCATGCAGAAAGCGACGTGTCCAGGCAGCTGATTGGATCAACCTGAGTTTTATTAATATTTTTAAACGCCTGTCAACGCCAGCTAAATAATATTATGATGGTTGCTCTATATTTGAGGTCTATGTAGAGAATAGAGTAAACGGTTTTACGCATGCAGAGAGTTCACACTGGTTGAGTTAACGCTTTGTTCTCCGCTTTCTATAGCGTTTAATTTCCCCAGTGAGGTGCATTTTTCTAAATCAATTTACCATTTAGCATAGTAGATTTTGCATTCTTTTTTGTCGAGATTGAAGGAGTAGTGAAAAGAAGCTTGTTTTATACAAACCACTATGCATAGTTTTCTTTCTACCAAGTCTAGCCTTTTCCCGCCAATTTAGTCTTTTTCCTCAAAAAGTCTAAGCTTTTCCCGTCTAATATAGAATTCTACTATATATAGGAGTTGTTTCTATGCAATTCTCTATTCAATTAGCGCTATTCAGCTATTCATATGTTGGTCTATTCAAAAATTTCAAATCTTTTATGTAAAATCTTTGGCGAGAGCAACCATTGAACAATTTTTCGGTCAATCAACTATGACAAATTTACTCATCTATTCGCATAAAGAAATCTATTTGTTATTCATGTTGAGCTGCTGCTATGCTGTTGGGATGTTGGGCTGCTGGGAGCTGGGAACTGGGAACTGGGAACTGAGACCTCAACTCCTGCTCTGGGACGGACATGAGAACACAGAGAACACGAAGAACACACTCACCAAGTTGTCTGTAACGCCCACGAACAATACCACAACATCACAGAGCTCTTGAAACTTTGAAAGAAGGAGAAAAAAGGAGGCAAAAACTCAGAGACTGACCGCATTTTAATGCCTTTTTCATTGTCCTTATACACTGTGGCGTATGTCTCGGTCTCAGTCCTCGGTCTCCCGGTCCGCCTACTGCCATTTTGTGTGGATTCACATGCACAATTTCGCTTTGCATACTTTGAGGCGCAGCTCAAGCAAATTGACGCCATGTCATCAATCAATCTGGCTGTAAAGCTCGCTTTGGCATCATTTTTTACGCATTTTTTTCTCCATCTTTCTGACAAGCTGTGAAATTTCTTTGGTCGCCTTTTTTTTCTCTGCTATTCTTTACTCATTTTTTAATAATTTTTACAGCATTCTCATTATGCAGCTTGCAGCTTGATTTATGATATTTTAATGAGCTGCCGTTGTGGCATTGTCTCGCTGGATTGTCAATGTGTGCGTTAAAATGGTGTTAAGCGAAAGCAATTTCCAATTTCAAGTGTATTTTCCTGCGATCAGGGAAAGCGGGGGAGGAGCAAAGTTCAAGGCTATTTGGCTTTGACCTGTAACTGCCCTAGGGAGGGAATTATGCCAACTGTTGTGCTGTAAAATTTTAATTGCTTTTCCCTTTGACCGAAAGGCTATTAACCAGAACATTTCTAGCCTCGTTTCTCTGTGCTGCATACGCGGCGTATACGTGATATGTGTTGCCTCTTAAGCAGCATTATCATTGCTAATTTCCTTAGTCTCTGTCACCTCCCATCCCTTTGGTGATTATATTTGCAGCATTTTTGTTGCGCTGTTTTATTGCTCGGTTATTTTAATTAAAAACTTTGTGCAGTCTGACAATGCCAAGTGCTCCCCTCTTAACAAGAAGTTGCCCTTGTTTTCGAGGAAAGAAAAATAAGAAACAAATAAACTGGGAAAGAGTTTAGTATCTGGCTATGAGATACCCTTGACTCTATACATTTCTAACTGCAATGTTATATAACTTATTATTTAATACATTAACAATTCTAACAGACTTAAAAGACTCATACAATTCTTTGCAATTGTATATAGTTATTGATAATTAAAAAGAGAATATTTAAATATAATATTTTTGGGGATAAACTCAAATCTCTTAAGCTCTTTTAGTGTGGATTAATTTTTATAGAATTGTTCGCATGGTTACTCTAACTTCTCTAGTCTCTTTTTAAAATATAGATACTTTATAGGGTGTGTTACGTTACAACAAATTTAATATACCCCTTTAATCTACGAGTGTTGAGTATAAAAAAATTGCGAAGAAATGTTGCGCGTTTTATTTGCCGCAGGCTGTGTGTGCCGCCTGCCATAACAGAATGTGCGAAAACAGAGCTGTCAAGACGAGAGCTACTTGTATCTACTTACTGCATGCTTATAAGCAGCATTGTCTGTAACGCCCACCTCCCTCTCCGCTCCCCTTTCCACTCCTCCTCCCCCGGCAATGTCAATGTCTGCTACAGACGCGTCGTTTTGTCTTAGCCTTCGACTTTTGCTATTTTTATGCTCTTAAGACGATCTTAAAGGCATATGCAAAGTATGTAAACGTCTAAGCTGATGGTGTTGTTGTTCATCTTGTTGTTGCTGTTGACACATATGTAATTGTTGTTGTTGTCGTCGTATTTTAAACAAAAGCGCAATACATTGGGAGTGCTAATCCCACTTAACGTTTTGTTGACAACGCGGTCACAGCAGTCACTTCATATTTATGCTTATATACTTAACAAATACATAAAAATATATATATAAAAGTATATAAATCCATATATACTTATGTACCTAAAAAGACTGATGTGCTGTTGTGTGGGTTTATTTATCAAAAGCTGCAAATCCCCCATTGTTGTTTTTATATGCAAGATTTTTACCTGTCTTGCCGCCTCTGGGAAAAGCTCAACTTTATAAATATCTTTAAATATGCTATATGCTATTTTTACGTGTTTTTGGTGCTTAACATAAATTTAGCATCGCTGTTTTGACTTATTTTCAATGAAAGCCCGTGGCTAATTTCCGTTTTATAATTATAAACGTGGGTTAGAATGTTTTTTTTTTTTTGGCAAAAACAGCTTGAATTTTAAGCGATTTGGTAAGGGGTATATTTGCTCTAAAAGTGTTTTTAATGTGATTTGGATTTGGGGAGGAAGTAAAATGCAAGCTGTAGGAGTTAAAATTATTCAACCTGCTTAATCCACTTTTTCAAGCTCTTCTTTATACAAAACTGCATTTTACTATAGCTATTTCCCATAAGCAGATCTGCATATAATATGGAGTGCTTAAAAAAGGTTATGGACTTGTAAAAAGTATTAAAAGGTGGTCATATTATAGCTTTAAAACATTTTCGATAGTAAATATTAAAATAAACTGCATTTAAAATATCGATAAAAGCACTTTTCATTAGCTCTATAAATAATTTATTAATATTCTTTAAAATCATACATATATGTTCTTTTTATTAACTTAATCAATAGTTTAATAGTTATAAATTGTGTTTGCCTATAAGATTGAGCGAAAATCTAGCTGAAAACACAACTGCTCATAAAGCCATGATCTCAATATTAAACCCTACAGCTCAGTTTGTAGTTTAAATTTTGATTTTAATCATATTTCGCAAGAATTTGAATAAACACGCATGCTTCAGGTGCAGAAAATTTAACTGCGATTCGCGAAAAATTTCATAGCATAAATTTCTGAGTACGCGCTGACCATAAAGCTTTTTAATTACCGCACATTTAAACAAACAAAAGACGTGGAATGAGTTTTTTTTTTGCATATTAATTGCAAGCAGACTTGCATGTATGAAGTGAGAGGCACACATGTGCTTTCTCTCTACCTGAATGTCTTTGTCTCTCTCTTTCTCACTGTCTCTCTCTTTCTCACTGTCTCTCTATTTGTTGTGGCTGTAAATAAGCTGTACGCGCCTGTAATTGCCAGCAGAAAGTGGATGCTCGACAAAGCGCAATGAGGGCAAACAATTAACTTGGCCGTCAGCAGTAAGGCCAATGCCAAAACGACGCGCACAAAAAAGCAGAAAAAAAATTGAAAAACAGTGAAAAAAACGGGGAAAATAAAATGAAAAATGAATTTTTATTATGGCCTTTTGTTGAGCCCGTAAAATGAACTTTAAGCGAGGCAGCCATTTGGAAACTTTGAACGTCTGGCAACGGCAACTCATGGCTTAACCCTCTCCATTACACAAACACAGTCCAACACACACACACACAAAGGCACACTCTCATACACCCTTATTGTGCATTCAGCCGTTTGGATTTTTCTTGTAATTTGCAACAATGTTTAAGCGAGAGTGCAAGTTGTCAACGACAATGACAAGGAGAACAACTCTTGCCCCGTCTGTTGTTTGACATGACAAAGCCAAACAAAGCACTGCTAGACAGTCTCCACTGTAAACCCTCTCATCCTCTTAGCAACCCCCAAGACACCCCTACCCTATCAACCCCAACTTGTAGTCTAAGCAATCTGGGTAAAGTTCAAATCCATTCGGGGCATCCCGTCGCTTGATTGGCGTCAAGAAACGCATCAAAACGCAAGGTGACTTTTAAGTTCAAAGCAAGAATTTGTTTTAAGGTAGTTAAAGGGTTAAAGCGTAGAAAAATTGTACCAGTTAGTAGAGGGGTAGGTGTACTTATTGTGGCTGGCTTTTACAGCTATTTTGGCAATTTTATTATGCAAAAATAAAAAGATTATCTTGTTGCACAAAATATAAAAACTAGATAACATTTAATATTTGATTTAAGTATACTCAACGTATATTTAAATACACAATAAAAGTCATTGAAAACAAATTAAATTTAAATACAATTTAATTAGCTTTTGCGCATTTTGAAAATAAATATGATTTAACGATGAATTTCTAAGTGTTAAATTAAGTGCTTTTGATTTTGTTTTACCATATTGATTTTATTTTTGACACATGGCATATGTATATTTAGTTAATTTATAGAAAAATTAAATTTAGTTGTATTTATTTTTATTCTCTAGCCCAAAAGCATGTTTGGTATTTATAAATAATGAAGATTGGTCAACAAGCAACAAAATATACAAATAATGAAAAAACATATTTAATTTAATTAAATTTACTTATCTTTTACGTATTTTTAAAACAAATATGACTTCAAGCTAAACTAAACGTAATATTTCTCATTTAAAGTGTTAATCGCTTTGTTTTACTATATTGGGTTTATTTTTGACACACATTCAGGAAAAATCAAATTCGATTGTATTTATTTTTGTTGTTTAAGCCAAAAGCATGTTTGCTATTTGTAATTAATGTCAATTTGGCAACAAGCAACCAAAGCAGCAACAAATCGATTCTTGAAGCCTTTTTGAAATTGTTGCAATGTCAAAGAGGCAAATACTAAGTGTGACTTCTCATCCTGTGTCTGTTTCTGTTGCTGCTAAAGCAGCCCCAAGGGCTCCTGTATCTGCGGTTTCGCATACTTGACAATTAGTTCGCACAGTACATTAATTATGCATGCGTATATGTGGGAGTGTGTGTACATAGTGTGTGTGTGTGTGTGTGTGATGAGTGTGTGTTTGTCTGCATTTGGTCTGACGCCCAGCAAAAGTCTCCAATTTCCTGTGACACACGCGCCACTCAATGCCAAAGCATTTTTTGGGCCAACCGCAAACACACACACACACACTCACACACGCATTCAAGTGACACTCATACACACTGTCACACACACTCCCACTCGCTGTTTAGGCCTGGTTATTTGAGCAATATGCCTTCGAGGACTGCACGTAATTAGCCTGCCCCAAAAGCGTTGCGTAATTTGATAGTTTTAATTGGTATTTGCTTGTGCCACAGAAATTTGATTAGAGAATTCAGCATATTTAATTAAACTACACCATTTAATTGGGGAACATAGAATTTGGAATATACACGAAACAGCCAAGCAGATATAAGAGATACAAGACATAGAGGACAAGTTAATATGTGGTAACTAGTGCTTAGCATGTAGAAAGGATATCAACTATCATATTCATAGAATTTCGAATCAAGAAGCTAGTAGTTGGAAATGAGCAAAAAACGATTAAGAAAGAAATGCACTGGAAATGAAAAGTTTGAAACTATTTTAGCTACCATTTGGCAGATAAAATGAAGAAAATATAATACAGAAAACAAGGCAAGAAAATAAGACTGGGGAATATTAAAAGAATAGAAACAGAATTTTTAAAACTTAGAAAGTAATATGGAATTAACAAGAGGACAGATTAGATTTTTAGCAGATACTACTTACATGTAATTTAAAGTATATATCACGTAAAATTATAATTTATAATACAATTTATAGAAGATAAATTATAAATCAAGTATATATATTATGAAGGCTAAGAGATGTGTTAGAAGCCTTTTATGCACTGTGGAGATGAGTATAATATAACAAAGAAAATAAAACGTATAATGATAATAAAATCTTTATTTTCTATACATTTTTTAGACAATAGCTCTTAGTTTTGTAGGAAAAATGTTTAAGTTATTTGTTCAGACTCAAGTCTTAAAAATTTTTAAGGACAATAATATATGAAGTAAATATAAAATTAAATAGAATACTATTTTCCAAAGTATAATATACAAACTAGTACCACATAATAATATTAAATATCTAACACAAAGAATACATATCACACACCTATACCAACACAACCATGCAATTCAACACCTGCACCTCTGTTTGTGTCATAATCTATGCACAATTTGTTTTTGATATAGAAGTCTTTTGCTGCAAGGCAAGCACAAAGTTTATGGGGGAGAAAACTACATTTTGAAAATTTGCGAATGCAAAAGATTTCCTCACAATTTTCTTGAGTGCAATTCAAGGTGGCTTTCGTTTGCAGTTTCCGACTGCTAATTAGAAGCATTTTCTTCCCCCAAAAAAGTTGAAAGAAAGTTCTTTTGTACATAGAGAAGTAGAATGAGAGTATTATCAAGTTTTCCGGTTTTGCTAATTTATTAGAACGGATTTGCTGCACACGCACAATACACACACAATACACACACAACACACACACAATACATACACAAACACCCACACACACACAAACATCAAGTGCAGAGCTTTTGACATTTTCTTTTGTAATTAATAGAAGGAACTAAAGCAGCTGTTGAGCTGGACGTCGAGTCAAGTTAATTGAATTTGTGTTGCATTTGCGCAAAATTGCTCATACGCCATGTGTGCTCCATGTGTGTATGTGTGCTTAGCCTTAACAAATTAAGCAATTTGCTGGCCAACTGCAGTTTCTACTGTTAGCTGTTAGCTGTTGCTGTTGCTGTTGCTGTTGCAGTCAGGTGACTCTTGAGCGCATTTATCAAAGAGGACCTCGGTTCGGCAGTTTCCTTGAATCTAGCTCTTTGTTGCCTTGTTGTGGCTCTTTTGTTATACCTGTTGTTGTTGTTTATCGGACATTTTCTACAGCTGGACAAAAGGATCTGCTTGTGGCTCTCTTTTATTGCATTTGACAGTGGCCACGTCATCACACGCCCACATCCAAGTTTCAGCCTCAGTTACTTTTCCTTCTCCTTCTTCGCAAACAAAAGCAAACTGTGGAAAGTGTGGAAAGTGTGGAAAGTGATGCATGTGCTGCACTTTGTGATTTATGATGATGATGATAATGGCTTGAAATTGCAGCTGCTGACAGTCGACTGTATAGTTACTATAGTAGTCTGTGGAGCCTCTGAGGCCAGTAGATTCATGTAGCATGAGTTGCTGTTGCTGTTGCTGTTGCAACAACGCCTCTGAAGGGCACTTGCGGCTAGTTGAAAGTTCAATTACCATGTTTGTTAAAGCTGAAATGAATCAAGCAGTTATTGTAGCTAACAGAAACACTTCCAGTCTCTTTCAATTACTATTATTATTTCTATTTTAGGTTATTATTAACTTAAAGCAACTGAAATTATTGCAAATTAAACTAACTGCTAAATTGGCTTTTATTGTTTCTCATTATATCTACTGCTTGTATTTTATTTTAGTTCTAATTTAGTTAGCGTCCTTTTCTCGTCTTGCCATCAAATCTATAGTTTAGATTAGCCTCTATATAGCAATTCTTTCTGTGACTATTTCTGTTACTGTTGCCCTAACTACAACAACGGATATACCAATAATTCTGTTTGTTGCTGTAACTGTTATCGATTCCAATCTGTAACTGTTATTGCACCTGTTATTGCTGCTATTGTTACTTCTTTTAGTACAAGAGCAATTACTGTGCCTCTTGTTGCAAACATCGACTTCATTTGTTAGATTTTTTGTCGGCACATCAATAGACTCTCTCTATTTATTGTTGCCTTGATTAATTTATTGCTACTCTTAATGTAGTTAGTTGCTGCTGTCGTTTCCATTGTCACTGTTACTCTTATTGTAACTGTTATTGTTACTGTTGCTATTTTTACCTGTTAAATTTGTTCTACTGTCACCGCAACTAAATCATATTAGACACAATTGCCGACTGTTATCGCGACTCGTTTATCTTTTCTTTTTTTGTCTGCTTGTGCGTAAGGTAATTTATATAGAGAGCCACGCCCATTTGGACTGCCTCCCACAAAATGGTAGCTAAATAAGACATTTGAACGCCACACATTTGTTAAACTCGCATTCGACCTGTCTGTTTGTCTGTTTGCGCTGTTTTTTTGGTTTTATCTTGTTTTATTTTTGGTTATTTTGGTTTTTTTTTGTTCATTTGTGAAATGTCGAATCTGCCACAATGTGGCTCGTTTTATTTTAAAGCCACATATCAAACAGGGGCCAGAAGTGAAAATAAATTTTATGCCACAGCATGCGTTGCCGCAGCTGCTTTGTCATTTTCACATATATAAGGACGACGCCCCCAAATACATCAGATTGCCACGCCCTCTAAAAAAAAAGCGCTATACATTCATCTGCAAGTTGCCTTGGCACACACATACAATAACAACAACAACAACGACGACATCACACACACAAAAAAAATGACATAAAGCGACATAATAATTTTGCCTTTGAAATTGCCTTACAATTGCTTTTTTTTTTCAAGAGACTGTGTGTTTTTTAGGATGGAGGGGAAAAGGAAAGGGAACCACTGGGATTCGATTCCTCCCACACAGGACGCGCTTATTTTTAACTTTGTCGCATTGTGCACATTCCTTTTTACGCGCTGCGGCTTTTAGATACACTTTGCATATGGGGTTATTACATTTTTTGACTGGATTGAAGTCCCCGATGAGATTTTAAATGAGTCACAATGGCTGTTAAAATAGGTCACATAAGAATTTAACATAATTGAAGGCATGTTGTCATAAACAGGTTGTCATGTAATTGTTTCAGCATAGAAAAACAAATTTCTTATTTGTTTATTATTACTTAAACACAGCTTAGAATTCCCAATTGGTTCTAACAAGAAACTCACCTTAGTCAGCTTAATGATACTGAAGATGGAGACTGGCAACTTTTGAAACTAGTTCCTTGCACACATCGATTCCGCTAAATACCCTTTATTAAACAAATACGAAGTATGTACATTGTACAAGTTTTTCTGCTGTTACTGTTAGTGTAAATATTAATTTCCATCTTCCTGGAAAATGTTAAAAATGCCAACTTTTCATACGTAGCATTTATAGCATATTTTTTGTTATTAAAAATTCCATGCAATAAAAGTAATGGAATTTTATACTGAAAAAATAGTAAAAAAAAACAAAAATCAATTAAAATGTTATTAAGTTTTTGCTGAATTCCACTTGAAAGTTTAAATCAGAACATGCTTAATAATATTTTGCACAAGTTTCCCAAACAGTTTCTGCAAAGTGAAAGTGTAAATCAGCATTTCATTTACAATTTCTTTTTACAAATTTATTAAAAAACTTAATAGACTTTCAGTTGCAGTATATAAATGCTTCGTCGTGTTGAAAATGCGAAAATGATTTCTTTTATGATTTCCATTCGCTTTTATCAACAGGCATTTTTGTGGTGAACCCCACACCTCATATGTCTGTTTGCCAAGATATGCATATACAAAATGCTGTCCGGAAAATGTGTGAAAATTGTGACAAAAAAAAAAGATTAAATGAAAAACAGAGCTGTTGGTAACTCGGAACTCAGCTGGCAGCTTATTTCATTTAGTCTAGAAACGGGGAAAAAAAAAACAAATTACATTGACTTAATACAAAAGTTAGACTGTTAAGGGAAAAGGGAAGATGCGAATTTCATTTAGTTGGGTCTCTTGTGGCAAGTTTTTGTGGCAAAGAGGAGGAGTTGCCACATGTCACCATGCATAATCATTAATAAAAACAACTAAATAGATTGAAGGGGGTTTCGGTTGTCGTTGTTGCTTAATGGCATTCGTTAGCACTCGTTAGCCACAAAACCAGTTTTAACACACACTCGCACTCTCAAATACACACACACACACACATTCTTACTTACTCACACACACGCCCTAAACTCGCGAGTTTCTATCTTTAAGTTTCCGTTTCCTGTTTGCGTTTTTGGCTCGTAGCTCCGCCTCCTTTTGACTTGGCCAGCGTCCAATTAATCTTAATTAAAGTCGAGCTCAAGTGTAGCACACACACCACACACACACATACACATACTCTCATACACACATATGAGTGGGCGTGTCAGCAGCTGTTGCTATTGTCCTGCGTCCGTTTCCGTTTCCATTTCATTTAATTGTAATACATTTGTCTGCGCCTTAATGGCAAATTTACGTGCCGCGTATAAATCAACTTTTTTCCGCTGTCTGATTTATTTTTAGCATTTTCCAAAAACAACAACAACAACAACAACAGCAATAAGAAAATAAGCACATGAATAGTTTACCCAAATGTGTTGCAAATTGGTTTCTTTTTTGGTGTTTTGTTTTGCTTTTTTGGGACTCTCCTAATTATGCAACAATCAGCTGTAAAATGGGCTCAGTACGTGTTCGTGCTGACCTTAAACGCACATATAATACACTGATTACACTCACACACACACACATTCACACACACAATCACACACCCATTCAGAGGCACGCAAATCAGCTTGCAATTGGCAGACATTGTTATTACAGCTGAATTGTTTTGCTGCCATTATTTCAAATGCTGCAACAATGCCTGCAACAGCCTACACTCAATTGCTACTTGCCACTGCCTCAATTGTTACCCATGCCACGTGCTGCATGGACTGTGCCTGCTTTTATGGCATTTAGAGCCAATCAGCATGATATTATTGCAAACTATTGTCAACGTTTCGCTAGGCAACCAATTCAACCATTCAATGCATACACAAACTTCTAAACAATACACCTACAAACAAAGTTTTAATGATTGAATTATAGATAATGTATATTTTAATACGAATTGCGAACAAATAAAGCTATGATTATTTTAATCAACTTTGCTTAAAACGTATATTTTGACAGCTTAGTTCTAATTCCTCTGTGATATTTTTTGTGTTATAAATATTCCCTAACAATGGAATTGTTTATTGTGTGCAATTAGCTTATAGACTTGTGAAAGAATATTTGAATGGAATAATAAATAAAATAGAATAAAATTGAAGTTGATAATCTCTAATGTCAGTTAATTTTTAATTATTAGTTAGGGTATTTAAATATCATCATCAGCTGTTAATATAATATAAGCATTTATTATAATATTCTGTTATACATTTTATTATATTGAAGATGACTATTTTCGGGTCAGAAGTAAATTTATCATTGAATAATCTGCGTATAATAAGTATACTATTGTTAGAAATTTGTTTATTTGTTTTGTTTCATAGCTTGTGGCTCAGTTTAAACTGTTTTATGATATTCTGTTGAATTTGATTAGGTTATGAGCTGTATTCCCTTTTTAATTTTATGCAATATTACTGAATACAGACTCGTTGTGTTTATTTCTTTGTAAACTGCGTCATGTGGCCATTTTGTAATTTCTTAGTTCCAAGAAATGGTTGCACAAAGTTTGTTTATTAAAAACCAGACTCACTTTTGTGCTTAATATACTATTACTTGGAAGTTCATTTCCCCAGATTGTTTACAGAGCACTCTTGTGGCTGCATTTCTGAATAAAAAGCACTTGTTTCCTACTAACAACTAGATTTAAATCTAACCTCATTTCTATAGAATTGAAAAAAACCTCTGAGGTCATTTCCTGATTCCAAGAACTTGTTGCACAGTGTTTACTTATGATAGTGGTGGCTCTGAGCAATGCTAATCCAGTCACGTTTCGATTCATCTGTGAAAAGTGAGAGAAAACTGCGCTCAATTTATCTGTTTTAGTAGAAAATAATAATGCGCGGTTTGTTGTTTGGCAATTAATTAACCAATTTCCTGCTGGCTGCCTGCTGTATGTATTTATTATGGCCATAGTTTAATTGCGATTATTGAGCTTCGGTCACAGCTGGCAGCCAACAATTTATGAACAAGTTTTGTGGTCAAAAAACCCCAAATCTAAGGCATTAAGGTGTTCGCATTTTGGGTCAATTATTCAAGCAGATCGATTAGTCGCATTAGCTGAGAACCGCAGAGAATGCTTCACTAAGCGCAGCTGATTAAACGTTAATTAAGTTCGACAGAGATAGATAGAAGTGGCCACAAAACTGAAAAGGGCCAAGTGGCCACTACACCTGCTCCATCTGTCTCTGTCTCCCTCTCTCTTCCCTATCTCTTCCCTCTCTCTTTTAGCTGTCAATCAAAACGAAATTAATTAAGAACAGTGCCCAAAAACACAGGGAAACAGGCAAAAACTTGCGTAAAATCAATCGATAAGGATATAAACGCAGTGGTGCAATCAATTCATAGACCCTGTACCTAAAAAGGTAGAAGGAATTAGTCGATATAGCTATCGAAATATAGCTATTTCAATTAGTTATATGAAACCTTAACTAAACATTGACAATCTTAGCCTAAATTAAAAATGTATATAGTTAAAATGAGCAACTCTGGTATGTTTCTTTTTTCAATCTAAGTACAGGGTCTGTTACTGCCTAGTGCTCCCGACTGCTTCCTTTTTAGCTAGTATTCTTACCGTTGTTATTTGCGCAAAATTGCTTACACAAACAGCAGGCGTTGGGTCAACATAAACAATTCGACGACAACTCAATCAAAGACAAATAAACTCAAGGTACAACATTCTTGAACTTCTCCCCAGAGCGAAGCGCTTAAAAGTATGCTACAAAAATAGCTTAAAAGACAGCTTAACATACCTTTATATTCTTTTTGGCCCTAATTGCCCTGAATCTCCTGCTGAGGTAAAGCATATTCCACATTCATCTATATATATCTATTTCAAATCTGCCTGGCATCGATTTAAGCCTGGGCAGAATTTCAATTAAGATTAAAAATAACAACAAGCATAGTACAAATATCTCAAGCCCTTGCCTTAAACTTATTATTGTTTTCTTTTGCTTACAGAACGCTAAACATTCAACATTGGTGGTAATTAAATCGGCAACAACAAGAACAACAGCAACAAGAACAACAAGGCTATTTTATAATTACAAAACATAACGAATTTTAGAAGCAAAATCCTGAGCTTTGCATTCGCCAAGTTTCCAAGTGATTAATTTCACAATACCAACAACGAGAACAGGCAACAATTTAAGCCAATTAAGCGAGCAGCGTTTGCAGCTGCCTGAGTGTTAACAACAATAAGAAGTAAAAGTAGAAGAAGACGGAACAAATGCCGCCATGAGTTTCCTCAGCTCCATGCAACAATATGTAACAAGTGGCATATCCAGTTTGGGACTCGGCAATCGTCGCTTTTCACTTTCACGACAGGAGTCAAGTGAACAGCAGGCAAATGCAGGAGGCGTGTCTGGGTCACAACAGTTGCTGCCACAGCAGCAGCAACAACAGTCGCAGCAACAGCAACAGTTGCAGCAACAACAGTCGCAGCAACAGCAACAATTGCTGCAGCAACAGCAGCACCACCAACACCCACCGTTGCAACAACAGACGAGCATTGGCAGCGGCTTGGGTGGCTTAAGCGGTAGTGGCAATGTATACGGCCCGCCCACTCAACCCACCGCGGGCGTGGCAGCAACAACAGGAGGCAGTAATTACCCCGCCGGTGGTGTCGTAATCGGCAATCCGAATGCCACTAATCCATTACTAGGTAAGTTTCTATTTTTGTCTCGCTTCTTGTTTCTCCTTTCATTCAATATACAAAAATCGCACCCACACAATCGTGTGATAAATGGCCTTGGGGTCATGTGTGGCAGCCACCAAACAGTGTCAAGATTAATGAAACTCCATGACCAACTAAAGACTACATTTGATGAATGTCCGGGCAAAAAGCAATTTTAACACGCTGTCAAAGCTTAATTAAATACAAAAATAATCATGATAATAACGAGTTCTTATAAGGGATACATTTTGGCTACTAATAAAGTTAATGTTTGATTTAAACCCAAGGGTTACTAGCCTTCAAACTTGCAAAGCTTCCTCAAAACTCGATCAATTTATATTCGGAATGCCATTTTGATCATGCTCTCATTTTGTCCGCTTAGTTAATTCTGTATCTTAATTTTGTTAAATTGGAATGCTTTATTTTTCGATTATTTCAGTCAGATTTAAATTTAAATTTCATTACTAAATCTTAGTTGTACCGATAACTTTGAAATATATTTATAAACAATATTAATTTAATTATATGTCAATACATAATGAAAGCTATCCCAATTTCGTTATAGTTTTAAAAGTGTGTGTGTAACATAGCTGTTAGCTGCGGTTAAAATCCTTTTAGTTTATTTTTTTAAAGCACACAAAAAAATGCCAATCTTTAAAAAAAACTTTAATTTATGCCAAAGAGTAAATGCTGCAATTTGCTCATCAAACAATAAAACAATTATCTTTGGTTGAGTAAATAATAATATCAATTACGGCAAATCATAAAATAAGAATTAAAGTTAAATCTGAATTCAGCAAACTATGATTTAAACCATACAAGTTGCAATTTCATTTGCATTTTCATATTTCTATTATTAAGTGAACCGAAATGTTGTGTGTATGTGATTTGCAGTTACAGAACAGAAACACAATTTGCGCAGTATTTGTATATATTTTTTTTGGGGTCTTTTTGCTGATATTTCACATTGCTCATACGCCATGTTGTCGAGATTTTAAAATGAAATCGAATCGCAACAGCTGCACACAAAAGTCATAAATAAACAAAAAAAGAAAAGCAATGCAATGCACAACTACATTATAGTATATCGTATATAGTACTATACTATAGTACATAGTATATTCATGTGGGTGATGTAAAAAGCAATGTGTAATCGATAACATTGTCATTGGCAAGCCGCAAAAATGCAAACAGCAAAAGTTTATTGAATTCACCAGACGTTATGTTCATATCGAAACACAATTTTTACAACCATTTTGTCGGCAGCAACAAATGTGACTGAAAAGTTTTCGCATTTTGCCTGCAAATTGGCAAGAGTTTTGTCCCGAAGCGTCGACTTTTTGAATTTGCTTAAACAAATATCCGAAAAACAAATCCGCCAAGACACCAAAAACTACGAGTATGCGACGCCAAAGCAATCAACATGCATATGAGGTCCTTCTGGGTGTTGCCTCTTTTGGTTGTATAAAATACTGTTGTTGTAGCTGTAGTTGTAGCTGTAATCGGTGTTGTTGTTTCAGTTCCTGTTTCTGGCAAATGCAAACACATTTCGAAGTCAAGACACAGAGCTGTCGTTGCCGTTGCCGTATGCCACATGCCACAAAAACCGCTGACTCTCCTAATGTCCATGTTGCTGCTGTCTCAGCTGCAACAGCAACAGCAATTGCAACTGAAATTCCGAGCTGTTGTGGATCGTGGCATTTGCTTGGCTTTTGATTTACAAACGTCTGCAGCATTTGAATCAAATTGAAATTGGCTTATCTTGTTGCACGAGCCACGAACGAGTGGTTTTTGGGCCACACAAGGCGTGGCAGCTTTGAAACCGACAACATGTAAGCGCATTTCTCTGTAAATGTGTGTGTGTGTGCGTGTGTGTGTGTGGAAAGCCTCTTCACTCTCTATCAGTCTTTACGTGTGTGTGCGGAAATGTATTTGGGACAACTTTGAGTTTACGGTGAACTGAAAAATTGCGCAAGTTATTGAGATTTTCTCATGTATTTTTTTTATAGACCCTGCACTTAAGGAATGCAACGGGTCTAATAAATTTGTGCCAAACACAGTAAGAACTTTTTAATACCTACAGGGATTTTGTGAACTTGTATACAAAAATAGTATCCAAACAACCAGTTTTTTGACTCTGTATAAGGCTATTAGCTAGTTCGGGGGCTGCTCTAAATCCTAAGAAGATACAGTTTGTTATAGACTAGATTTATAAAAAAAGAAATAATATTTCCAAACATATCTTTAAAACAACAGCCCTCGGCTTCGACATGCAATATTTATTTTGTATTACAAATCTGTCCTAAAAGTTGGATAAGAGAACATGTTTCAAAGGACATACAAATTTTGCACTGTGTATTTTTTACAGAAGAAGTACAGGGCCTCTCATATTCTCACTTTTTCGATTGTAACTTTTTACAGCTAGTTTTTTGTTGGACTTTGCATAAGCAGCTGGGCTGGCAGTCTCGAATCTGAAGCTGAAGCCGCAGCAATGGTTAGACAAATGGAGTGGCAGAGCAGTGTCCTTAGTGAAGGAAAGCCAACATTGTCCTTGTCGCTGGCAGCAATAACAGGAATAGCAGCAACAGCAGCCGCACAAATGCATGTCAAGGTTGCGGTTCTGTTGCCTAGAGCATCCTCCCAATCCTCTCAATTCTCCCTCTTATTCCACCATCTCCTCTGTAGAGGGACGTTTTCAGCTCACGCCACATTGACCGCATCACATTGACTTCACTCGGCTGGTTGGCTTACTGGTTGGCTTGTTTCCTTCCTATATCCTTCCTGGATGCCTCTTGTCTCCTGCCTTCCCTTTGTTGCCTCCAGCTGCCTGTTGCCACTAAATTGCAGTTGCCCCTAATCCATTAACATTCGCTTCACTGCTAAGTAGTTCCCATTGTATCAAAAGTTACGACCGTCGTCGTCTAGTTGTTTATCACAATTGCATGAGTTTCCATAAAAAAAGAGATGCAGAAAGTATAAAAAATGAAATGAAATGTGGGGGAAAGCGTAAATGATTCAGCAAACAACATGAAAACGTAATTTGACTTATGCGAAACTTTTTGAATTTATTTTTCTTAAGCTCCTCATTTTTAAAACTGTTTCTCAAATACAAATTCTAAAGTTATTTTTATTGTCCTGCTGCTTTTTAACTTTGAAAGCAGACAATCGCCATGAATTGTTGACAGCGACAAGTTTCTTTTCTTATTGATAGGAAATGAGGTATTTAAAGGATTCATGAGGATATGCAAGGGGAAGTTAAAAATTAAAAATTAATTTCAAAAGTTTCGGTAGTTTTTAATTTAAGATGTCCTTTGATACTTTTTTTGAATTTCAGATTGGATTCCTTAATCCGTCAGTAAACATTGAAGTTGCATTTGCTTCAATAAATAAATACGAATACTTCTTTTCTTTCTCAACAATCTGATTGGGTTACTTTCAAAATTGTATAGTAAATATTTAAATATATAAGATTTGTTATATTTTATTTATGACATTTATTTTATTCAATTTTAATTTTTAATTTAAATGTTTATAAGTTTCTTATTGACTTGTTGCAAATTAAACTAGCCTTAATATGTTTTTATATTTATTTTCTCGCTACTCATTGATTAATCAAGTTTCTGTTGAGTCCTTGTCGAACACAGTTGCCTTAATTGTTTTCCATTTACAAAAGTGATTGAAAATAGCTGCATCATTAAGTGCATTGAGTAATGTGTTTTTCTTTATATATTTGACTCCACAGGGTATCCCAAAGTGGTGCCATTACCAGGAAGCAGCGCTGCGGCTGGCAACTCATCGTCCGCTGGGAACACACCCATCAATTCGCGCCGTCAATCCAGGGCCCTGGAGTGTTTGGCGCCACCGCGTACGGGTTCATTTCGTAGCCGGAATTCGCCACTGCATCAACCGGATCCGCCGCCGAGGCCACCATTGGCATTTTGTAAGCGTCGACTCAGCTGGCCCGAGGTCGATCCACGTTCTAACTCTGGGTAAGTGCAAAGTTCATAATAGACAACCTAAAGCTAATAATGATGATGATGATAAGCCGCAAATGAATTTCGATATTAACCAACTGACGAGCTGACAACTCTGGCAGCATGTTTGCTCATTATAATTAACTACATGACAACCCTCAGTTGGAAGTTTTCCTACCCCACACACATGTGTGTGTGTGTGTTGCATAAATTAAACAGAGCCTAAGCCTAATGAGCGTCTTTAGGGATTTTGGCCATAAATAATCAGGGCTCTTTGCAGTTCGAAGGGGACCATCAGTTTAGAAATAAAATGAATTATTTACCAATTAATTAATGTACTTCAATTGCTGTTGTCTAACATTTGTTTTCAATGCTCTCTCAACTTTTGAGTCGACCTTCATAATTATGTAATTACAAAAGTTGTACACACTCTCTCTCACTCTCTCTCGCTCTCTTTCTTTAGTATATTTTTTATTTTCTTGCCACCCGCAGAGCGCTGTTATTTCTCTGAAAAGAAACTTGGGGCACAGACGCCTAAGTCTATGCAACATTGGCAGTTTCAGATGCGGGCCTCAACCTTTAGAGTTTACAAAACTTTTTGGCCAGCTTGCCTCACAGATAGAAAGAGAGGAAGTAAAGAGACAAAGAGAGAGAGAGAGAGAGAGAGGACTGTGGCACATCTTGCTGTGCTTCTTTAAGGCAACAGTGGGTGCAACATGCAGCATCTTCATGCCCCTTTTAGCTGCTTTGCATAATGCGGCTTCAGTTTAACCTGAAAATGTGCGCATAATGAGCGTTTGGTCTTGAGGTTACATTTAATTAAGCATGAAATGAGATTTTATGAGGTGTTGCTTTAAGAAATATGCATTTTACGTATAAAAACTTGATACGCTTCTTCAACAACGTTACCTTGAGTCAGTTTCAGGTTGCAGTCTCCTCTTAATTGTGCTTTTTGATGAGCTTTGAAGAAAAGCTGTAACTTACCACCTGAAAACTGAGCATCTTTTAATTAAATGCTCTTGATGTGCATAATTATGTAAGCTATAGTTGGACATCGATCTGTTAACTGCATATTTTACTAAAAGGTTCATTTACCAATTATTATTATATTACTACTTATAATTACATGCTGTTAGTGTACTTAATTGGTAAACGCAATGTAGAATGAATAATTTATATATTTATAATTATTTTCAGCATTTTCAAAAAGTTTATTGAATTTAGATTATGTTCTTTATTAATTCTATTCTGTTATTTACGCACAAACTTTTCCAAAACACTCGGCTGTTGATGAGCTCTTAACAGTGAGAACTGCATAGAAAGGTTATTTTTTATCTACCACCCACATTCATTTTCATGCTGTTACATATTATTCCCTTAATGCTGCTAACAAATCCACTTTAACAATTAGGCTGAATAAAATATTCAATTAATTAGTCAAAAAGTTACAATTGCTAAAACCGCAGGCATTAAATCACAATAGCAGCGAGAGAATCAAAAATTCATTATGCCATAAACATAAACAAACGAAAATGTGGCGATTAATTAAATACGGAAAACGAAAAGCAAACAAATTTAAATGCCCAACTCGCATTAGTTGACAATTTATTAGTCACAAATTTTTGTGACAGGAAATTCAACTAAAAATAAAAGTTGTAAAAAAATACAACAACATCAAAATGTATAAAAATAATGAATAATTGCTAAACTAAAGAAAAGTTCAAGCTTGTTCGAGCTTCAATGGCAGGAACTGTTTACCTACACTTGAATATTGCGACAAGATAAGCACAAAATAAATAAATAATAATAACAACGACAAAAAGTTGCCAGCAAAAACTTTTGTGGCCAAAAACAGAACAAAAACGAAAACAGAAACAGAAACCGAAACTTAAAATGAAAATACGCAAAGAAAATCGTTAAGAAATTTAAACTGAAATTGAGTAAGCGACAACGACTATAAGAAATCATAAAGCAAAAAGTTTGAAATTAAATTCTTTACCAGCTCAAAGTAAGAGAGTGATCGAATAGAGGTTACTTTGTAGAAGCTTACTTGCAATTTAGCTGCAGTCATTTACCTGTTAGCTTAGCCAAAACATTTCCACTGTCACAGGGTATGAAATATGTCAACTTTTGGCCAAGTTGCAAACAATGCAATGTGTTTGGTTCCCTTCTCTAAGCATTTTGCACGACACTCCAAAAAAAGTGTCGACAGAAAAGTGTTGGTCACATTTTGAGCCAGGCTAAAAAGCAAAGTGAAAAACAGTTTTTTTCTTCCTCTCTTTTTTATTATTTTGCTAGCCCAGTCATAAACGTTAAAAACTCGAAACGCTGGCAACCAAGTTAAGCGGCTTAGTTGCTGCCCATTTTGTGCTGAGTGTGAAAAGTTTTTCCTCTTTTTTTTTTAGCTTTTTTTTTAAAGGAGGAAATGTGACACTCGGTGGCTGTGTGTGTGTGTGTGTCATGCAAATCAAATGATTAGGCACAACATCAACAGATTTATATAAACAGAAGTAAGTTTTGGGCTGGCGCACTGGGCGTATGATTAATATGAAATTTAATCGAGTCACACACAGAGAGAGCTTTCATTTTCAATAAAACTTGCCTGTTAAATATGTATATTTGTATACAATTAGCATTAGAAGACAGGCAACAAACCATATTGGACCAAAAGTCGACCCTCATCAATGTTGAAAAAGGTTTGACATTGCGAGATGTGGAAATGGAAATGTGAAAAGCGAAAATGTGAAATGCGAAAATGGAATACTTGATACTTATGCAGAAGAGCATATTGACAGTGCCAATTAGAGAGACAGCTGACAGAGACAGAGCCAGAGACAGAGACAGAGAGAGGAGTCAATAAACCCCACTAAAGATTGTTTGATAAAATGAAGTGTGCTCATATGAATCTACTCATGAATACCTTTCTCCATCTCTCTCGTTCTCTCCTTTTTTCAGTGTGCAGGAAACAGATGGCTCGTATTTTGAGAATTTTACATCGTTGGGCTGGAAACGTGAAAATCGTCGCATGTCGGCAACGCGTGCGGCTGAATCACGTGCCGAGGCTAATCCGGAAAATGAACGTGATCCGCCAGCGCCCGAGGAGTCCATTGACCGACAGGATGAAAAGGAGAAGCTCTACGTTGAAGTGCTGCATACGATTGCCAACACTGTAGGAGCGCCAGCGCCAGGAGGACAGGTAAGAGTCTAAATAACATAAATAGAAATCAATAGAAAAGCAGGGAGAAAGTGAAAAATGGGAATAGAAAATAGGGAGCAAAGGAAGAAACCTGCTAAGGGCTGTAAAATCATATGAATCTTTGATTAAGGTTACCGCTCTACTCACAACTTATGCAAATAGTTGGAAATTATACAAACTGTATTTTAGCTGAAAATTAACGAGCATATTTGTTGTGCGGGGGTGTGTGTGTGGATGGGTGTGTCTGTGTGTGTCTGTACCTCAAGCTAGACCCGGAGATGATAGATGATTGAAGGGTCTAGTTAATCACATGCGTTTAGCCCTTAAAATGTTGTGCAATTTAAATGATTAATACCGGTTGCTGCCAAGGCTAAAATGTTTAAGCCTCAAATGGATTAAGGCCAAGATGTGACCAGAGAGTGGGAATTAAATATATATCTCTTTTCCTCCCTTATTTTCTCTCTTTCTCTATATCTTGTAGTCAGAAAATGCAATTATGAACGTGTTTTCATTTCGATTGTAATTTTCCAATACGAGTATTTTCACAAGTTTTCCAAAGGCATAACTGCTGCTTCCCACTTCCTCTTCTCTCTCTTCATTTTTCAATTATCGTTTTTAATTTAACAGTAAGAAAATTGCACAACTAATGAAACTGGAACCAACTGTATAATAGAAGTGAGGGGAAATTGAAGGGGGTGTAACGGGGGTTGTGAAAGTTAGCGGGAAAAGGTTAGAGGCATTGAGAGCATAATAAAACTTTCAACATCCAGCCAGCAAAATAACGTTAGTCCTGCTGTGATTGAGTTGAAGCTGGTCAAGTCTCGCGGGGCTTTTGGCCCTAGTCAAGAACGTTGAGTCACTAAAGTTATTTATTCCGTCCCGGAACGGCTCAGCGGGAGGCTCGACAAATGCTGCTTCTTCCTCTTTTTTTGCCTTCTCTTTTATCCATTTTCTTCTTTTCTTTTAATGGAAAATAATTACAAATAAATGCAAGCTAGTTGGAAGTGGGTTAATGTTTTTAATAGAAACTAATGGATAAATAAATACGCTTAGCACAACAGAGTTTTGATCAAAAAAAGTGTTGGGTATAGAAAATAAATTTAATTAAGTAGATAGTAAACTCTGAAGTTGGTTTAACTATATAGAAAGAATATCTCGGCTGACTAAACTATATAATTCATTCTTCTGCTTCAACAATAGGCAAGAGACCATGAATTGTCTAGTTTTACACTGAGTGAAAATTTAACTTTAAAGTTAATTGAACTGTAGAGAACGGACTTCTTTAAAGAATTCAAATACTTACATTCATCATTCTTAAGCCTTAAGTATTAGCCAATAGTTTATAATACTTAGTTGCGTCAATTCTAAGAGGATTGCAACAGAAATGTTGTGAAAATGATGTTTGCCATTCTTAGGGTCTTTAAACTTACGTTTAAACTTTTTCGTCAAAAATGAATCGAAGCACGTCTTTCTAAAAAATGTCTTTCATTGGAAAATTTGTGATTCCAGGTATTTTCGTGTGAAAGTTTATTTTTTATGCTTGTTCAGCTTCACCTGAATAATTGTTCTATTGAAAAATGGTGCTATTGATTTTGAGAAGTGTATCGCCCATGGGGAATAAACTAGTTGGAATTTAAATAAATACAAAAGGACTGTATTTGTACAGGATATATGCTGGACTCTATAGCAATCTTTCAATACAAAAGGAGCAGAAAAAAATGCAAACAAATGAGTTTTGAGCGGGGAAAAGAGCTGAGGAAAAGCGTCAGCTGGAAAAGTAAGAATCTTAATAATTTAGATGGACGCTGCCTAGGCGACTGCAGTCAAAGCAATCAAATTAAAATAATATGGAAAGACAGTTGGTCGTAAGGGGGCGTCGTGGTAAGTGATAGGAGGTAGAAAGAGACAGAGAGAGAGAGAGGGAAAATACCAGCAGGAGTAGCTGATGAAAGCGCTATGCGAAGCGTGTGCAAATCAGCAAGTCAGTTCGAGGCAGAACGAGGCTTATGAATTCGACAAGATAAATCAATATGGAAAAATACTCATATAAAATAACTGAAAAAATTTTGATATATATATTTTTTTTTGAGGGGGGCATCAAAAGCAAACAAAGAACCAAATTTTTCTGGCGTTGGCGGAAGCCAATAAAAATACCATTTTTTTTTCCTTGTTTATACTGTGAAAATATGCTAATTTGTATTGTTGTTGGTGTTGTTGTTGTTGCTGCTGTCGATGCTGCTGTTGAAGCTGATGATATTACAATTTTGTTTGTTTGCCGTTAAAAAATTGTGCGCCAATAAATGACATAATAATTAAAAGAAATTAAATTAAATGCCTGTCGCAGCAGCACCAACAGCAGCAGCCAGCGGCGTATACGTAATATTGACATGTGTTGTACTCACACTCGCTCTGTCTTTCTCTCTCTCTCTCTCTCTCCCTCTATCTGTATCTGTCTCTCTTGCAGTTTGCGCATTATAAGGATGAAATGTATCTGCATGCCCAGCGCGCCTTTGGTGTCAATCCGGATCGTCATTATCGCCTGCTGCACGCCTCCGCCGAGGATAAACCAAAGATAATCGTCCTCTCGGCGGTCGTCATTGAGGCGGATGGCCTCGAGGCTAAAGATGCCAATGGTAAGATGTATCACATATTGCCACAACTTTTTCTGTTACACTGATAAAAAAAGAAAAGTATGCCAAATTAAGATTTACGACTGAAATCTCGACTCAAGAAACAAATATTACATAGAAATTGACAAAATCTCAGCTCTCGAACATATTTAAGATGGTTCGAAAACCAGTTTCTATAGCCTCTCTAAAGATCTAAGATAATACAACAAAGTTGTTTTATTTTTTATTCAGTAAAATATATTTATTTTTAAAGGAACATAATGAATGAACAAAATGACAAAATTAAATGTTTAAGACAAATATTATTGATTTTAGAAACCACTCTTCTTTATTCTTTATTTCTTTCTTTTTCTATTTTAAAAAAATTTTATAGTGAAAAGAATGTGATGATTATGATTGATTATGATTAATTATCAAACGATTTTTTAGGTTCAAAACAGATTTGCAGCCCTAAGTGTAAGAAGACTTATTTTTATAATTTTTAATATATTTATAATATTTTATATTTAAGCCGAATCTGTTTGACTTTAGGCATCATTCTTTATTATCAGTGTACACTTTGCTCTGCTTATTTTGCTCTTCTACTCATCCTTTTTCCTGATTCTACTTCCTTTTCTCCTTCCTCCCCAACTCCTTTTGCATTTTCAATGTAGCAATCTGTCAAGAGTTCTGTGTAAATATTTTTTTCTTAGTTTACAAATTGATTTTGCGGCTGCCTCCATAATTGCATTATGAATTTGTGTATGTGAGTGAGTGCGTGTGTGTGTGTGTGTGGGACTGTGTGTGCAAATCAAAAAGCCAAATGAGGCATCAATAAATTGTGTGTGGTTGTGTGAGTGTGTGTTTGTGGCATGTGTGTCGTGCAAGCATATTTCGCTTTTTTTGTGGCATTCTTATTTCGGTTTGTGCCCATGTCACACAGTTATAGCAGCAACGACCTCTGCCCCCATCTTCCGACTCTCTCCATTCCCTACCCCCTCTCTCCATTCGCTAGACTCAATCCCCTCACAGCTGAGCACAAAGTCATCGACTCTGTTCCGCAGCTCGTTCAATAAATTTGCAATTTAATGCTTCCCATTTTGTTCATTATGCTCGAGAGCAACAACGTTGTCGAAGGCAACGCAATTTCGCATTTTAATGTGCTCAAGGATGTGTAAGGAATACGTTGAGTGCCGCCTCTTCTTGTTGTTGTTATAGTTGTTGTTGTTGTTGTTGCTGCCACTGTTGCTTGCCACAAACAGCGCAGTGTTTGAAGGTCCTGCCAGTTCGATAACTTCTTACTACCATCTGCTAAATGTACTTGCTGACGGTTGCCGTCTGTGTGGCAACAACCGCACAACACAACAACACAACAACAACAACAACAACAACAACAACATTTCGTTGCCAATGAAACGTGGTTGATGAGTGGAGTCAAGTAGCTTTTGTTTTTGTTTTTTTGGGGCATCCTCAATTGGCAAATAAGCCGTTGGCAGTGCTGATGCCCCAACATCTTAGGTTCACTTTTCATTAGCAGCAATCGTTGCTATTTCAGGTCAAGCATGAAGTAACAACAACAGTTTGGAAATACTCCAATCCCAAATCCCAAGCAAAACAAAACTCAATCTCAAGTTCGAATTAAATACGAAATGTCCATTAAATCGATTATCATTTCTCTGTTGAGTTTCGGCAAATTTCAGAAGCCTTGTTGGTGTGAGAGTGCGTGCTTTAAATAGAAATAAATACACTGAGAAAATTTATACTTATTTTTACATGAACTGTTCTTAGTTATCATAAATACATATTATTATAAATCATGAATAATGCAGACTTTACTTTATTTTTAATAAATGCTTTTTTTATGGAATAATAAATAAAGCATAGCCAATTTAATTTATTTGTCCTTTCTGTTAAGCATAAAAAGTGTATTATAATTTTAAATCAAAGCTACTTAATACATAAAATATATTTTAAATTAAATTTTTATCAACTTGTGGTGCCCAAATAGGTGTGAAACAAAATATAAATAAATAAAAAATTGACAAAAATTGGACTGGCAAATTTGCAGGCCAAAAGGCTGCCATACTTAGCCGATTTCGATGAGCCATGTCTTTTTTTAATCATGGCTTATACTCTTCATTTATTCAGTTTCTAAATTTTTTTCATTTGAAAATATTTAGAAACTTGAAGCTCTTATAACTTTGTCAAAACTTAGCCGATTTCCATGCGATTATTAATTAAACTCTAAATTTATTATTTAATTTGTTTTTAGTTTTGAAATTAAATTTGCTTATACTTTTAATGATTCGTGCAGTTCTTTAATAAGTCTGTAAGCTATAGTTAGCTATAAAATACGCAGTAAAAACAGTTAGAAAAGCCATAACTGATGTAAGATAGTTGTGCAACATCAGTCTGTAATGTGTGTGTGTGTGAGTGTGAATGCGTATGTGCGTAAATCACAGGCACTTAATAATTGAGCGGCACTTTATGCAAATGAAATGTTAATCATACGCCACGTGTGCGTTGCCTTGTCTGTTGCCAGCTGAAGTCTGTTGTTGGTCTGGTCGCCTGCAGGCGTCTGTCATTAATTGCCATTTAATGTCGTTCGCATTTCATTAATGTGACATGAAATCCTTTCTCCATCATCTTCATTGTTATTAAATGTTCCTTTTTCTCTTTCTATCTATCTCTCTCTTCTGTTGACAGGCTTCTCGGATCCATATTGTATGCTGGGCATACAACCGGACGGCAGTCCGCCCGTGTCGCCGCTGCCGCTGCCGCCGACTCCGCGCGCCCTCTCCGCGGATATGAGCGGTGGATTTGATAATAGTGGTGCCTCGGATTCACCACCGCATCGCAAGCATAGCTTTCGTTTAAGCTTTAAGCGGCGCGAGGCGACGGGTCGACGGGAGCAGCGCGACTCTCTGGGCGGCCCGGTGCCGGCGAAGCTCATCAAGGCCACCAGCATTAAGCCGCACACACTTAGCCCCAAATGGAATGAGAAATTCAAATTGTAAGTGCATTCAAATCAATAGATACATTTAACAGTGGTTCAAAAGGCATTAAAGTTTCAATTTATGAATAGATTTTCTATTGAATAACTAAACTGAAGAGATCTTAGGAAAGCTTTTTTAAACATTCTCCGATTTACAACTGCGCTGCTATGAGTTTTGTTATAATTCTCTACCGTTTCTCGTTGATTTTGACTGAAGTACTCACTTCCATAAAAGTTCTTATCTTAAAGTAAACTATATTACTTTGTAGGTTAAGCACCACTGTGCAATTCTCTTCCCCCAACTATTGTCATTATGCGGACAATTGAACAATTGTGCGGGCATTTAAATTCAATCACGTGTCCATTATCTGCCAAATCGATCCCTGCTCAATGGCGGATTTACTTCAAATTATTCAATTACGTTTCTTTCTTTGCTTTTACTATGTAAACTTAGTCGAAAACACATTGGAATGCCATTTAAAAGGTGCCCAGAGACTTCATTTACGTCTTGCCGCATGACAAATGTTTAAAATTTATCATTGAAACACGATCTTTCTCGTTTTTATTGTAATCATTGTTCATTGTTCGTTGTTATTTACGAGCTTAGCAGAAAACAAATTTAATTGCAACATAAAATTGACAAGAACAATTGCAATTCCAATCGCAATCGTAATGAAATTTATGTTGCAATTGCAAACAAATGGGATTTAAAGCAGATTCTAGTTGAAATATTTGTGATGAGACATGAACATGTGTTGAATTGTCTGGTAGCAACAAAGAGAATTACGACTGTGTGCATAAATATAAAAATTGCGTATAGCCTATAAAATAAACAGAGCGGCAAACAGCAGCTGAAAATGGACACAGAGATAGAATATTTTCAAAAAGAAAACAACTAAGAAGGCTATAATTGAGTCCCCGATTATGATATACCCGTTACTGAATTTAAAAATACAGTAAGCTACAGTGGAGCAAGCTCGACAGTAGGAGACCCAGTACTTTTTGAGTGCAAACCGTTCACTATTGATTGTTCTTCAATAATGCGTACCAAACAATAGATGGCGCCACTTCGAAGTTAATAAACACGGAGGTCGCTAGCGTCTCTTCTTCTTCCTTTGTTTGCCTTTAACATTGTTAGTTGAATAACTTCCGTGTTTATCATCCGATTGGAATGAAATTTTCTGGACAGGTTTGGACTATAGTGTATATTATATATACCAATAGTCAAGTCGCTAACATTAAAGGGGCTCCTTCAATTCGACTTCGAAATTTTGTATTTCAATTTCCGGGGGCGGAAGGGGGCGTGGCGAAAATCTAAAACAAACTTGATCAATGGGAGATATATATAAACCTACACACCAAATTTGATGTCTCTAGCTGTTATAGTCTCTGAGATCTAGGTGTTCATATTTTCGAAATTTCGATCAGCCGTATACTATCCGTTTATTATCCGATCCGGATAAAACTTTCAGGACAGGATTGGACTATAAAGTTTATCATGTGTGAAAAAAATCATATCGCTAGCATTAAAGGTGCTTTCGTTATTCGACTTTGAAATTTTGTTTCAAATTTACGGGGGCGGAGGGGGGCGTGGCAAAATTCTAAAACAAACTTCATCAATGCAATATATAGATGAACCTTCATGCCAAATTTGGTGGCTCTAGCTCTTATAGTCTCTGAGGATATAGGTGTTCAAAAAAGGGACAGACAGACGGACAGACAGACGGACATGGCTATATCGACTCGGCTGTTGATGCTGATCAAGAATATATATACTTTATGGGGTCTGCCACGCCTCCTTCTGCCTGTTACGCACATTTTTTTGCACAAACGTAATAGACCCATTTGTACTTTTTTAAAGTACTGGGTCTAAAAATACACAAATTATGAACTGTAAAGCTATTTAGCTTGTGTTATAACCTTCCTAAAAGTCCTAACGTCACTGAGTAACTTTAAACACACAGAACTACCCGTATATGCATATACCCGATATTTATGAAGTAGATGCTGATCAAGAATATATAGAATTTATAGATATTCCCTATTACAATAAATCCCTTAGCTATACGAATACCGGGTATAACAACTTTCCAAAAAAAGACACAAGAAACTCTCGCTTTATGGTCAACAAAATAATTGTAGCATACTTATAAGCGCTCAAGCTAATTAGTCAAATTAATGAGCCAAGTAACAAAGTTTACTAGACATCTGTCTGCTCAGCTAATAATACGATATATTTCCGCTTTCCTTCTTCCTCCTCCATTAGCGACATTGATGACATCAACACGGACACCTTTCATTTGGACATTTGGGACCACGATGACGAGAGCTGCGTCATGGACGCTGTCTCGCGACTGAATGAAGTTCGTGGAGTGCGTGGATTGGGACGCTTCTTTAAGCAGGTCTGTCAGTCTGCACGTCAGGGTTCTCAAGATGATTTCCTGGGCTCTATAAATATACCCATCTCGGATATACCATCGACTGGTTTGGATGCCTGGTTTAAGCTTGAGGCACGCAGTCATCGAAGCACGGTGCAAGGACGTATACGACTCAAGTTGTGGCTGTCAACGCGTGAGGATCGCGGCAATGTTGTCGAGGAGAACAACGAACAGCAAATGCGTAAAGTCGAGCAACTTCAGATGGTCTTCATGCAACACGAGGTGACCACGCATGAACCTTCGTGGACTTGGTGTGGAGATTTACCTGGACCAGCGCTCACTATACTCCATCAGCTGGCAGTGCAGTCGGAACTCAGCGATCTACAGTGCGCTATGGCCAGGTAAGTGAATTAAGTAATAGGGAAAAAATAATCGATGCTACTATCGAATAAAACCTTTAAATAAAACGTGAAAAAATCGATAAATCGATAGCGTCACTATCGAGCCTATCAAACACTCGAATTGTGTATAATTTTCTGGTTGTTTTTGTTACTCACACTTTCAGATATGTGGCGGCTGCTCGACTGAATCGCTCGACACCGTTGGACCCTAAATTTCTGCACCGCCTGCTGAGTGATGTGGAGAAACAATGGAATCAACCCAATCAGGAGGCACTTACACGGGATCTGGAGCAATGGCTGGCTGAGGCAATGAATGGTTTTGTGGAGCGTTCATTGAATCAGATACGACGGCATCGTGACATCTTTCCGGCCCTAAATCCACCCTCTCTCATCCGATTAGAGTTCCTGCTGCGATGTCTGGGTCTACTTGGCTCCATGAGAGCCTTTCGTGCTGTTTGTCCATTCAACAAGGGGGTACGCGGTGAGGTGGTCAATGCATTGCGCAAGGGCTCCATCATGTGGGGACAGAATGTGTTGCGAGAATCGCAGTGTTTACCCAATCCATTATCGAATTTCGTAACAACATTAACCGCCGACATCCAGCTGGGCCAGACATACTATCATGCGCTCTTCGACAAGTGAGTAAACGACCCATGATTACAGCTATGCCTCCTGTCCAAATCACTATGGATAAAAGGTCTTATATCTAGGCATAAAATCAATTGTTTTGTTGTGCAGTATTTTTAATAACTTTCCAAATCTTAATACTAAATAAAGAGCGTGTTAAAGCCTCTATTTTATTTCCTCAAAAGAAATTCGAAGCTTGAACAATTTCAGACTTACTTTGCAAACTGAACACTGCGAATAACTTTCAATGGAAAAATTATATAGTCTGTATTAGTCTAAACACTAATCATTCAAAATTTTCCATCTCTAGTTTTAAATTCAAATTTGATTTTAAGGTATTCATCATAAGGGGACGAAGGCTATCAAAATACAAATATTTTCTTCTTTAGTCTACATTTAAAGTCTTTGGTTTTTGTTTTTAAAGTTTGTGCCAAAAAATCGACCTTTTCTCCATAGTGAAATTGTTCTTTTATGTCTACCTCTGCATTGAATTAAATATTTGCGGCACGCGTCCCATATAAAACACGCTTCAAGGTTACCCCCTATTTTATACCTCCCTTCTGGCCAAATAAAATTCACAAACAGTTTAACAAAACAAACAGCGAACATCGAAACTGACCCAAAGGCTTCTTTTGCTCCCCCCTTTAATTACGTCATGTAGTGCAGTACTTTCAGTGCTGACCCAGTTGAATGTAACTCAACCGAATTGTTGGTCCTTTTGAAACTGTATCTGAAATTGGTCAAGTTTATAGTTGCCACTAATCAGTTGGTCAAATAGTTGTTTTGAAAGCTATAAAAGCTTCCTAATGATTTGTTATCTGATTTGGGAAGCATTGAAACTAATTGTAGAGAGAGTTTCTTACCAAATTGCTTTACTACGTGTTTCTCTGATCGTTTTTATTGATTTACTTTAAGTGTGAACTAGGGTTGGGTAGGAAAATATCGATAATAATACAAAGAGAAATATCAGACAATATTTTATACATAATATTTTATAATATAGTTGAGGCTTAAAAAATAAGAATACTTTCTAATTCATGGAATTGTCTGTTTTCCTGTATCAATGCGCATTCTTAGCCTGAACTAGTTCACACGTTGTACAACACTGGTCGAGTTTAGTGCCAAGTCATCTAATCAGTCGCATATTTGCCAGTTAACGTGACCATTAAAGGTTCATAATGAGCACATCAAGTGGCTTACACACTAAAGCCTCAAATTAATTGCGCTGTCATAAAAATGCTCTCACGTTCCTTGGCCCAATTCCTTGACCCCCATCTCTGGGACTTCTTTCTGACTGGCAGTTTGATGGGCCATTTAACGGATGTCCGCATTGACAGAAAGTGTTGCACAGTGGCATTAGGAAATTTTGTTGAATCCTCAAGCTAATTGTGGAATTTGCGCAATTTTAAATGAAATGTGAAGCTGCTTTTTGCTCAATCGATTTTTAGCTTGGAGGTAACTGCGCTTCCCTCTCTCTTTCTCTCTCTCTAACTGTATCTCTCTACCTCTGTTAAGCAGTCTCCATGGCAAGCTTGCAGCAACAACATAAAAGAACATAAATTGTCAAGTCTCCGACTATAAAATACCCGTCACTCTAGTTCTTATAGTATCTGAGATCATTGATAAATAAAATTGTGTTCTCAATGCATTTTTAAACCGAAAACAACTTAGTTTTGTGAGCAACATTTTTATTTAAAGACCAAAATACACAATATACCCTTTTAACTTATCAGTAGCGGGTATACAAAGTCGTGTAGCTGCAGCAGCTGCTTTAACTGTATGTTCCTTTATCTCATTGTGCCATTTGGTATTCTGTTTTGTTGCATGCAGCACGAATGGCATTCAGTACTTTAGTATCATCTACAAACAGTATGATGCCATGGTCGGAGAGGAGGTCTACACACGGATGGCAGCTGGCCAGGTGCCCGGAGTGCGAATCAATCTCTCGCAGTATGCTGTCCTCGAGGGCGATGCTGAGCCGGTGGACACGAAGCCATTCGAGTTGTTTTTGGCATTACAGGAATTCTGTCAGCTAAAGCGACATTTGTCTGCCCAACCTCAGCCGCCGGAGAAACCGTTAGCCTTGAGCAACAGCCATGAATGGTTTATTCCAACCTTTGAGCGTTGGATGATGATCAGCAAGGCGAAGGCATTGCAACGTATTAGGGCTGCCATCCGGATGGATGCGATTTGTGAAGGAGAGAGAATTGTACGTTACAGTAGTTCCTCGGTGGACACGGCCAGCACGCTCTTGAACATCAAGGAGTTCTGGAAAGTGATCAATTGGCCTGATGAAGACACAGCCATCATGTTGGAATCACAACTCATAGATGTTGTCTGCTCAGCTGCAATGCATTATTGTGATCTCATACACACCACATTGGCGGACAGTGGATACTATGAGCAACAGGGTCCTTTCCGTTGCTCCGATGACATGTGTGTTACGGTTAATAATGTGGAGTATGTACGTCGTACTCTCGCTGAGTTTCGCTCAGATGAACAGCCTCTAGAGGAATCGGCAGATAATCTGCTGGAATCTAGTTTAACTCACATGGAAAATCGCTGTGAACGCATCTTGTCCAAGCTGGCGCCTTTAATGCAAATGTCACTCCAAAAGGCGGTCTTCCATTTGGCCTGGTCTCCGGATTCTTTGCCCGCCAATCAGGCTATTGTGCCACTTCTGGAATACTTGGATTGTCATTTGGCGGCTTTGAATAGCGCTTTGCTTACCAAGAACTTTAATAGATCCCTACGATTTATTTGGAAAACTGTGCTGGGTGAAATGTCCAGGCAAATGGAGACTGGCGATGAGACCGACAAACCAACACACTTCCATAAGAGATTGTATGAGGCACTGCAACTGCTTGTGGACTTCTTTCATGCCGAGGGACAGGGTCTACTTTTAGAGTGTCTACATACCGAGGATTTCTGGAGAATTGAGCAGCGTTTGCAGTTCCATAAAACGGATACGGATCGATTAATCGACATGTTCTATTTAAATCGATTGCGTGAACAGCTTGTGGCCGTCAGTCCAGGTCCTTATGGTTCCTTGGCGGTACGTGCTTACTTCAATCATGACTCGCTTTGTGTTGAGGTATTGCATGCCCGAGATGTGGTGCCCCTAGATCCGAATGGCTTCAGTGATCCCTTTGTGGTCATTGAGCTGCTGCCGAGACGCATCTTTCTCCACTGCATGGAACAACAGACCAATGTGCATAAGGTGAGTAGCATTTTAGTTTTTAAAAGAAATGTATTAATATGGATACATTTTAATACCATAAATATATTTGTAATTGAATGAGAAAAACCAATGATTTACGGAAAATAAATACATTGCATTGAAGTTCTCCCTCAACACTATTTCAAAACTAATCTTGAATTCCATTTGCAGCGCACTTTGAATCCCATTTTCGATGAATGCTTTGAGTTCTCAGTGACGCTGGAGCAGTGCCTCACTGATGGGGCAATGATTTGTTTTACGGTCATGGATCACGATGTGCTCACAGCCAATGATTTTGGTGGCGAGGCCTATTTGGCATTGGGAAATATACCCGGCGTGGCGGATTACAGCACCAGTGTGGATAACTTTCATGGGCTCAAGCAGATTGAGCTGCCGTTGATGCAGCAAAAGGATAAATGTGAGTATCCCACTGCCAACCTTCTCCTTTTCTCCTTCTGCCTTCGTTGACACGTTGACTCAATATTGACATTCGTTTTTCGCAAACCTTTTGGTTGCAGGCAATCCAATTTTGCAAATCCTCGAGCTGCGCGTCAATGACAAACAGGCACAGGACTTTGTACGCAAACAGAAAGCCCGATTCATCAATTGATTCTAAGTCCAGATGAGCAACGTTTGAAAAACGTCTCTCCAAATGACGCCAGGATGCAATTTAATTGCATTGGAAACTACGAAAAGTGTATAAAGTAATTAAACAAAGAAACAAAAACACAAACACACACACAAAAACGAATTCGGTATGTAATCTATTATTATATATTAATGTAAATGTAGTTGTCTAACGATAAATATCCTCTTCCTTCTAATCCCGCTCCTTCTCCTTATCCTTCTCTGTTTGTAAATGTTTGCAAATTGAAATTCAAATGGTGCATAATGTAACAAGTTACGGGGCATATTTAACGGGCGAAATCAAAATCGAAACCGACCCAAATCGAAGCCCGAATGTTCTACAAAATTAAAATGAAAATTCTATACAATTATAAGTAAAAATTAATGTTTAAATACGCGTACTTAACACACACATTAGGGACTATCTAAGTAGGAGCGTAGACATTACTGAAATTGTCACAATTAAGCATACAAATATTTAATTAACTAAAAACCAAAAATATATAACTTAAAATATACACATTACTGGTAGCAACACTGACAACTACAAACATTTCTAGCACCCAGCTGCGTTTTGAAGACTTTTACTAAAACAACACGACTAAAAAACAACTCCAAAAGATGATTCCATCTTCGGTTACCCGAAAATAATGCTTGCAAGGAACATTAAAATTTAAAGAGACAGGTCCGATTTACTTTTTGTAATCCGATTTGTCGGAAAAGTTAAGTCTAGCCTTGAGAAAACTCCGTATATCGGATAAATTCTACAGAAAAATGGTTTAGCATAATTTAAGGAACTAATCTTGAATCTGTCTAATCTTGAAGATAGCTTGAAAATTTAATTTAAAATATGAATTCCAAAGAAAATTTAAACTTAAATTGAATAAGTTCTTTGCAAGTGTTTTTAGCTAAAAACAAAAATAAAAACATATACTTTTTTGGGTCAATTTAAGCTATTAACGATATAGGAAAATCGAAACAAATAATATTTGCCAGCTATTACAAAATATTTTCTATGAAATATCAGTGAAAAATGAATCTTTAAAACAATCAAAATATGCGTAACTCTGAGCTTCTATATAAAACCTTTCCCAACACACACACAAACAACCAAACACACACTCTCTTTTATACACACACCTGTATACAATGAGTATAAGTGTATCACGCCCAATAGACAGTGTAACTAAGTCTAAAGAATATTTGTAAACTATTTTCTGAGCACAGATTTTGTATAAATTTATTAGAAACACGCTTTCACACACACACACACTCTCACACACTGTGCACAGTGAGTGCCTAAAGTAAGCCTTCAGCTGTTTTGCTTTTTATACACTTGACTTGAGGCTTCTATCAAAAAAATCCTAAAAACTATTTCTAATATCCCCCGAAAAAGGTAAGAAATGTTTGATTTGATTTGAAGCGAGAAAACTAAAGTTTTGTCGCTTCGATTGTAAATTTTGTACTATATACAATGGTCTCTATGATATATGTTATATATATTGATATGATAACGGATAATAAGGAACGTTAACTGTTAACTGTAATTCTTAACTGTAAACTGAAAACTGTAAACTGTAGCAAAACTTTTTTATACCTTTCGCAAGGCATCTGAGAACAATTTTTAAATGTGTGGCGCAAATATTTATAAATAATAAATTATAAATTGCACAAAGAACAAACAAAATCCAAGTCAAATTACATACAAAAATAATATTTTTAATATTTACACTACAACAAGATGCGCTACAATTTGATTAAAATTAATCACAAATGAATGAGTATTATATTATACATGTATATGCATATAGCTAGTGTCTAAGCAAAAGAAACTATATTAGAAAACTATTTTTCGTTAAACTTGGCACCAATTTTGCTTTCATCTTTTGTCTATATATACAATCGGATTATTCAGTTAGAACTGGTCTTATAGGGTTGTCACACATCGACAAATACATAGAGCAACCCTGCAACATCGAAGTGTAATTTAAAGCTGCCTAAAGCTAAAACAGGCCTGTTCTTAGTTCCACATTAGCCTCAAATCCGTTGAAATAGAATGTGGAATAGGAAAATGTTAAAATTGAAAGGTTTTGATATGTGATACCCTTACTCTTTGATCTTTACTCTATTTATTTCCGAACTATAGTGAATGTAGCACAAGTTTAAGTTCTTTATCCAATGATTTCTAAATACTTCCTTTCGAAATATCTTCAAACTGCTCTCTTCCAGTCAAAAGTAACAGATAGTTTACTGCAGTAACATTTAATTAAGTAATTATTATAAATAAATAGGCAAATGTTTGCTGTACTAAAAGTAATCCCAACTACTGTAATGATGATACATATGTGTACCTATGATAATTTCCTACAAATAACGAACTATAAATCAAATAATGCTACTTATGGTAAATGTAACGAGCACTAGCTACAAAAATTAATAAATAAAATGAATATTGCAAAGCTGACATAAAATCAAGTTTAAACAAAATCTACAAACACAAATGCAAATACAAATACATACAAATAAATGCAAAGTTGGCCAAACCAAGAGACCAAAGGCATTTACAACAACAAAATATAGTCATGGCCAAAAAACAAAAAAAAAGGGTAGAGAATTATAAATATAGAAACAATTGTTATATGCTGGCTACAAATATGCAACAAATGAACCTACAATGAGCCCTCCTACGATACTTATACATATATATACAACATACATATGAATGCTATATACAAGCAACAACAACAAATAAATACAAGCAACTATATGAAAGAAAAACCAACAGCAAATATTTTTGATTATTCATGATTTACATATGGATTATACCTACTTAAGCAGGGCATTTATACAAACTTTACACACACACACACACACATGGACACAAATGCATAAGCTGTTATCGGAAAAACTGTTTCGACTTTCGTTTTCCTAACAATTTCGCAAACATTTGTAAGTTGCGAAATTGATAAGAAATCAAAGTTCAGAACAGAGCTGTTAATGTTATACGTCTTAAGTTTTTTCAATATGTTACCTCTAAGCCAAAGAGACAAAAACAACAACCGTTTACCGCCGAAACTAGCTAACAAAAATGTTATCCGAATCATTAGACAGATGATAACAGATGATAAACAGATGATTATTTTAAATGTGTGCTTTACATGTTATAAGAAGAACTCCTAATGAACCAAGTTCAGGTTCCTAAACAAAAAACCCACAAAACTCTTAACTAACAATAAGTGTGTGTGCATCAGTTTTTAAAGAAACAACAACAAACATAATCAAAGCAAACTAAATGAAATTTAACTAAACAACCATGTGTTTAATGTATGTGCAAACCACAAGAAAAAAACCAAAAAATTAAAACATAAAAATACAAATGCTGCAGAAAGATAAAACCTTATCAAATTCAATCAATAAATGTCAATGAATATTTAAAATAGCCTTTTTTTTATTTAGCGCAAAGAACCTTTTTGGCCATTTCTATAGAATATTTTTCATGTGCGGAACTTGATTTATAGGTGTCATTAAGCTATGGTAAGTAAAGGATGAGCCTGAAGTTTATTCACTAAAATTCAATTTAGAAAATCGAACTATAGTATACGGCATAAACAAGTGAATATACTCTCCGGAATTTAATAATAGTGAATAGGCTGGTTTAAACTGATAAACGAATTGATTATTTATTATTTTATATACATAAGTAAATATTTAATATTAACATCATCTGATATCTGATCAATGAATGCCGAACTTTAAACTACACGTAATATTTAATAAGTACAAATGAGCAGGTATTGAAAATTAAAATTATTCATTATGTTAGCTTTAATAATAGTGGGAAATCGAAAATGTTATCTATATATTCTTATATGATCATATAATCCTAATTTATTTATCTTTATTCAATCAAAGAATTAAAGATTTAAAAGATATGCCGGCAGAATTGAAATACCTTTGGTAGGTGCATTAAAAGCTGATTTGCTGATAAGAAATTAGCTTCAACCGTTAGCCTGAGGCTTGGGTATTGAATTTAACCCACTAAAGATTCCTTGCCCCGCCCTTTCGCCTCATATTGAGACCATGAAAATAAATTGTTGTCGCTGGCAAAGGTTGTGGCAAGTGTTTATGGAATTGATTTCAGTGCATTATCTTGGGTATGAAGAGACCCTGAGCGTGCCAGGCTAAAGCTTTTATCTAAATTAAATCCATTGCCAGGCATATGCCACAAACACACACCCACACACACACGTGTACATTCATGTGGCAAGTCCATGTCAAAGTTGGTTTTGTTGCTGCAGCAGACGTGCAAAATGATTTGCCATTTGGCGCCTCGACAAAGTTAAAAGTTAATGCGTTTCTTTGCTTTTAAAGGCAGCATATTGTTAAAGAAAAATCACTGCAGTTTCATGCAACTTTTATGACACCCCAAGCACAGAATCCGAGGCAGCAACTGCAACTCACAAAGTTTTTTACGACTTTCTACGAAGAGCGCAAAAAAAATTAGTATGAAAAATGCTTTCTATAAACAAAGAAATGCGTGCTGAGTTCTGTGTTACATACCAAAAAAAGCAGGACACAATTGCTTAGCAACATGGCACTTGAGGCATGCCACACAAATGTCTAAGACCTGTGCAAGTTGTGGGCTTGACTATGCCACTGAACTGAGGCCAACAACTGCTGTGACAATGACAATTGCCCACACACACGTTGCACAACATTGTTGCAACCCACGGCAAAGTGTGGCATTGAAGACGCGACATCAGCAACAAATAAAAGTTGCATTTTAAATTAAAGCTATACACATTTTTTGCACTGCAAAGCCACGCCAAAACCTAAAGATACAGAGAGAGAAAGAAAGTGATGTACAAGTCCGAAAAGTGTCCGCACTGAGAGAAAAATAAAGCATTAAATTGAGTTATGATTGAGACAGACTAAATAACACAAAGTTAAATAAACATTTCTTGACTTAACTATAAATTATTCAAATTAAAAAAAAAATTAACTATCCAAATCGAATCATTAGGGGCTGGGAATTCAAAGCGTGTTAATATACAGATTTTACTTTGTCATACTTTTTATTTTCTTAAATAGCACCAAACTATTTTCAGTGTACATTTTTTTATTTAACAATTTTATTTATATTTCCTGCTACGCTCTCAAAACATTTCCTTTTGCTCGTTTTGTCTGTGCTTATTTGGCCCAGTGTAACCGGAACTCTAAACTACGCCATATTATTTCAACACGCTCTTCTCTCTCTCTCTCTTTCTCTCATTCACCATGGTTTTTTGTGTTGCCCCGTGAGCTGTTCGCATAAATTTGAATGTGAATTTTTATTTAGTTGCCTGCAGCATGGTTCGCTAGTCCCTCTGGATTGCTGCTTTCAACCGTGTTGCAAGTGTGTGTCCAATATTTAAAGGAACCAACACACATGCCACACACACACACACACTTCACATGCTGAAAGACTTCATTCATTATCGATGCCATTCAGTGGCACTTTTTGTAATGACGTTGCCAGTGACACAGCTTAGTTGCAAATTAGGCATTAAAGCTGTTGACACCCCTCCACATTACCCCTACCCTTGTTGCAGCACCATGTTGCAAAGTCACGTGCGCCAGCTGGTCGAATGCAACGCTGACAAGCGGAGCGTCTAATGAACTGTCCGTGTTCCGCCTTGCTCCCCGCCCCCTTTGCCAGCTTACCGCCTTCCGCTGATTTTAACGTCATTATAGTGCAGTCGTTTTAGCTATTAAATAACTTGATTTGTATCTGCTAAAGTTGGAAACGTTAAAAGAGAGCTTTGAGCTAGAAATCCGACTTTAATTTGATTATTATTGTATATTATTATATACTTTAAGAAATCTTTCCTGTCCTTATCGTTCAACTTCTGGCAACACTGATCTAAGCCCATGAACTTTTGCTTGCCAATTTCCGCTGCCATCAACTGCATTGGCGTGAAAGGCTAGACTCTGTTTCTGCCTCTCGCTCTCCCTTTCCCTCTGCCACTCATCATTACTTAACCTCAGTGCACGTGTTGCAGAACTTTCGGTTAACGGTTATTAAATGCAGTTTGACAACAAAAATGCAGCACAAAAGTGCAAAGTGCAGAGTCAACAAAGAGCGCTCTCAATGGGCCTCTCTCTAGTATGCTTCCTCTCACTCTTTCTCTTTGCTTTAAAGCTCATCGCGCTCACCGTTTAAAACCAGTTTTACGACTCTCTCTTTTAGATCATTTTAGTTCAAACACAGGTGCTCGAAGCTCTGTGAGCTAAGGCACTGATCAGTTCGAGTTGAAAGCGCGACGCGTTCGCTACGGCAAAGCGGCCAAATTGTAAGCCTAAAAAAATACAAATACAACCACTACAACAACTAAAACTCGAAAATAAGACAAAACAACAACAACAAGAGTAAAGGCGCAATAAAAATTCAACTATTTTTAGCAGATTACGTGAGTGTCATTCGAATTGTTTGTGGAGTACGCAAAAAAACCAAATGTGTGAAAAAGTGTGAAGAAGTGTTGTTAAGTGTTGCAAAGTGTATACACTATACAGCAAATATTTCTAACATGCGTTGCCCTTTAGCAGACTGTGTGAGAGTGTGTGTGTGTGTGGTGTCTGTGTGTGTGTGTGTGTGTGTAGGCGCATAACTCAGCTTTGAGCCAAGCCAAAAACCTGCTGCTATTATTAGCTTTAGCCAAGATTATGGCCGATTTGGCTCTGTCTTGACTTGAGTTGGGTCTCTCTCTCTTTGCCCATTGTTGGCTGTACCCCCTCCCTAGTCGCCCCTTTTGCCACTCAGCCTCCTTTCTTTCCTCTGCATCTTGCCTGTAAATATTGTGTGAAAATTTGCAACGCCTTTTTCATTCATGCCAAGCGATTATATCACACATGTGTGTTGGCTGTCGTTTTGGCCAAAACTAGTATAAGCCAGAGATTCCACACACAAACACACACACACCCAGAGAAAAATTAACTGATACTTGAATATTTAACTCTATAATTTTGTGTTAAATATGGAAGTGATGAATTTAAAGAGTTCGCACTTTAACTATAAATTAAATATGAAAATGGTTAAATTCAGTTAAATACAATTTTATTAACCGATATTATAAAAATTAAGTAGGTAATAAACTCTTTCGAATCTACAAAATAGAAAATTGGTAAAATATTTGACTAAAAAATTAGTGTTTAAATAAAATATACAAAATAAAAAGAATCTTAAACTTTTTTATTTTGAATTCAATTTTCGTAATTTAAAAATAAAAATGATTCATTTTTAACTTAAAGACACATTTTATTAATGTCTTCTTAATGATACTTTTATGATATTTTAATTACAACTAATTAAAAGCTTCTTTAACTTAAAATGTATAAAAACCCAAGGCATGTTAAAAAATATCAACCATATAAATTTAACTTAACAATGCTAAAATGAGACTAATTGTTTTTCAGTTTTTCTTTATAATAATTATATTATTAAAGTTAGGTATGATTTTAGTTAATTCAAAGTTTTTTATTATTATTTTAATACTTGTTTTTTGTTTAAGTGCCCACACACACACACACATTTGAATATTTAAGCAAGTACGTCATTGATATATAATATTAATACATATTTATCGATCTACAATGCAATCGATATGTGTATGCATTTATTTGTTTTTTTGTGCAACAGTTGACAGTGTAATGAAATGTGTGCAACAACTACAACAACAACAACGAAATACTAACAACCTGTCGTTGTCGCTGGCAAAAAGCGTTAACAATAAATAAAGGCGAAAACAATAGCAGCAATACCAACAACAACAGTTGAATACACAACAATGAGCAGAGAAGGTAAGCCAGTTTTTTAGCCCACAATCGTGCATACACACACACTAAACACACACACACCTCAGTCACATACATTCACATATTTGCACATTTATTTTTTGCCATCAATTCCATTCGGCTTAAACTTCAACTTTTGATTAAGTGCAAGTGTCAATGGGTATAAACTAGATTTGTTTAGAGCACACACTCTACATATATATCTATCTATATCATTTCCGTAACTCTCTTGAACTCTGAACTGAAACAAAAAATTGAGTGCGTGGGCGCTAAAAACCGAATTCACAATGGATTCGGCAGTTGACCGTGAAAAGGCCAAGTCAACTCGAATATTTTGACTTCTCTTTTTGCTTTTTTTTTTGCCTTTTATGAGCATGATTCGGGTTTTTATTTTGTGTTTCTGTTTCTGCTTTTTTCTTCTTCTTCTATTTGTTGTTTCTCATTCAATGCTTATGTCATTTTCGCAAAGATTTGTCAGCGCAGCGGAAATCCAACAGCTGTTCATGCAATCCGCATCCAAACTTAAGTTAAGTGCAGGAAATTATCATTAGTTTTGTCTACCACAATGACAACAACGACTTTTGGCCAATTGCACATGTTGTTTGAGCCCAATTGGGCAGCTGGTCCATGCCATTTGTCTATTGATAATTGTTAACTGTTGCCTTAGCCTTAAACGGCTTCACTTTTCCTGCATAAGCCAGACAAATAGTTAAAGCCAAATTAACTGTAACACTCTTCCTATATGCAAAAAGCTTTAACTAACTATCCAAACTAGTTTCAATGAATGTTGTTATTAATTAAAGTCTTTTTTATGACAATTTAAATTGATATTAATAACATACCATTTTTAAAATGGTATCATTTTTCGTATTTTAGCTAAATTAATTATATAACAATGAAAGCTATTTTTTTCTTTAATTGTTTGTTTTTTTTTTGGAAACAATAAAGCGGCATCTGCAAAAAGTTTATTATTATATAATGTTTACTAACATTGATGTCATTAATCTAAATAATGGAGATTAAACATAACCAAAATTCGTAGAAATTTATTGTATCTTGCTCAAAATAAGCAATCAACGTAACTAAATTTTAGCTTATCTATTTATAATACAGATAAGTATAATAATTAATATATCTACTAGAACACTCATTTGATCTAGAAGTATAGGATATTACATTATAATACAGTTCAAGTCTCTTAAGAGACACCTAAATATACATTTTGAAATTTCAATAGTATAAAGGTTTAAGAAAATGTTATAAGCTTGAATGATTTTCTCTAACTTTACCTAAACTAGTCATACCTCTTTTTTATCTAAGACCAAAGGGCATTACAAAGAGATTACACCGTTGCATATCTAATTATAATACAGTTCAAGTGTCTGAATTTAAAATCTTGGAAAATGTTATTATTTTGTGGGATTTTCTCTACTTTTAAATAAACTTATTATTCCCCTTTTATCTAAGACTAAATAAAGGGTATTACAAAGACATTACATTGTTGCTAATCTATTTATAATACAGTCCACACGAAATTTCTTGAGATATTATCATAATTTAATACACAATCTAAAAGACAATAGACGCATTAAAGAAACTCTTCTGTTCAGTTTAGTTGTTAGGGCTGCTTTTGTAACGGTTACCTCATAGTTTTCTTAGCGTTTCACTTGCCCATGTAGCCCACTGTGCATAACAGAACAGGCTTTGGGATTTTTGGAGTCCAACCAAAATGAGAGGCAAAGTCAGAGGTAAAGTTGCAACCACAGCATCACCGCTGGCAATGTTGTGTTTTTTTTTTCCTTCTTTTTTTATGATAAAGAGGCAGCGATGCTTGGCGCACGCCATACTAAACCATACTAAACCATACTATAGCATACTATAGCATACCATTTCATACCATGCCGTACAATCGAATAAAAGTAGTGCCGCCAACAACAACAACAACTAGAAATTCAAAACCAACGCTAGCGGCTAAAATGTTGTCTTCTTTTCCTTCTTATTTTATTGTGTTTTTCTCGTTTTTTTCTCTCGTTGATGACAATGTTATGATAGTATTCAAATTTGTTGCTTTTATTTTTTTGGGGTCAGGCAATTGGACATAACTGTTTACACGCTCACAATCTGTAATTGCAATTAGTGTGCATAACCTCAAACATTGTATGGACGGACTATAGAGTATGTCAGTAGTCAGTATCTAGGGTCACGTTCATCTCCTGCGACAATTTAAAGCGAAAGTTGCATAACAATGTTGCATGTTGTTTGGGGGCAACAATTTAAGACTGGTTTTGTACAATGCTGCGTATGCGCATTATCGTTTATTGAACACGTAAAATGATCATTAAATGTTTAAAAATATGCAAATAGTTAAACAAACAAAAAGCACAAATCAATCAATGCTAATCACCACTTTCAGTCACACCAAATACATGTGTGTATGTATGTGGTATAAGTATTCGATAAATATAGCAACTTGTGTAATCGACAAGTTGTTGTTTTTTTTACAGAAAAGCCATATAAATAAAAGAGGGGCAGTTGAAGAGTAGATAACTTTTATTGTTATATAATTTAATAGTGACAACTCTGGCTTTAAAAGTACATCTCCAAATAAAGTTTGTGTATAAAGCTTCCAGTTAGTCGATAACTCTACTCGCTTTTTAAGAAAATCAATCCTTTATAGTATGTTATCATCTCTTAAATCGACTATTAAATTTCCTATTACATATATTAATTAAAAAAGAGTAGATAAGAATTCTTATACGGACTACTCAGTTGTAATAATTATTAATTAAAACAAAGTTATACTCAATTCTTTGCAGTGTCTTCTCTAGTGCTAACAGTTTATCTCTCAATATTATCCTAAATATCATAACCATCTCCATTTCTAAATCATTGACAGACTACATATATTTTTAAATTGCTTACAATTGCAATCAATTACAACTGCTATCAATTACTATTATTACTAGTAATTGTACTACTAGTATTACTATTACTGACTCAAGTCTTTACAGTTTCATCTTTAAATCATCTCTTAAGCTTATCATGAATGCATTTGAAATCGATACCATCTTTAGTTCAAATACCGATTAATTTGAAGCTCCCCTCGCACACACACACACACACATACACGCACACACGCAACTGCATAATTATTAAAAGCATTTAAAACTGATTCGTTGTAACTTTCATTTGACATTTGGAAGCTGCTCTGACTTGGCCATCATCATTTGCAGTCGTTGCATTTGAAATACCTCGACGTACAGAGACATAAATAGATATAAATACAGACACAGAGAAAGAGATAGAGACAGAGACAGATACCAGAGAAGAAGACTGGCAAAGATGATGATTGCAACACGTAATTAATGTCTCGTGTCATTGCATGCCAATTACATTCCTCATTCCAAATGCCAAAGGAATCAATGTGAATGATACAAACAAACATCTATTAATATAGATTTGCTTTTGTAATAGATAGTGTTTATTGATTTAAGTAAAGTGAAGACTGGGAATTAGCCCACAAACGATATTGTTTAGAAGGAATATAACAATTTGACAGCCTTTTAATGCTGGCATCAATTTACTTGGAAGTTTGACTGACAATTAGACTTTTTGGACAATTAGATATATTTATAAGATATATTTATAAGCAAATCATTTGCTTTATTTAGTAAATTTATTCACTAAGCATTGTGAAACTAGCTTAGTATTGTTCTTGTACTATTATTTTTTAGTTCTTTTTAATCATAAGCTAGTCAAAACTAAACCAAATGCATAGTTAAATGTGTTTATTGATTTTGCATTTAAATTTTGATGATGTCAAACATTTCAACAACGTAACTTTATCGAATCTTCAACGATTTGAATGTTCAATGTGTTCTTGATTATGGATTAACCTTTAAACAAATGCTGCATCTAAATTTAGTGCCTTTGTAAACTTGAATTCTTTCGTTTTTTTCTTGACATTTTTCCAAAAGATTCCAACAATCACAAACTTATCAAAAAGGAACCTATTTTAATGCGTTTTAAAAGTTTCATCTGATTTGAACCTCTAAATTAATTCTCCACTTAAATTTTAGTGCAATCTCAATTCTTTTTTGTAATTTTTGCTCTTCATTTGTTTCAAAATAAAATCTACTTTTAAAACATAAATATGGGAAAATACTTGGTAGTTCAATAGAGGATCATTCATATTTCAACGTAGCATCGCTTTCTGCAGGTTAGTCGTAATCGAACTGGATTTATAGCCAGATCATTGTAAAGGCTTTTAGCACAGGAAAAAAAAATAAAAGCTAGCGCTATTAATTAATGGATATGTCTGGCGGATTAGAATACTCGTATCGTACTCGGCTTCCAACTGGGCAGCATTCTCTCCTTGAGCAGCTGCAATGTTGAAGTTGATGCCAAAGCCGAAAGCAACGAGCGTGGGAAACTCATGAAATGGCCAAGACTCGCGGATCTTGGCAATTGGAATTGGCCAAGTTGGTGGTTGCCAATGGATGTGGTTGTTTGGCTGCTTGGACGGGCAGCATGAGTTTGCATATGTGTGTCTACTCTGTATGGATATTTTGTGGTTTGTTTTTCTTTTTGTTGTTGTTGTTGTTGCCGCGTCAAGTGCACAGTGTTGGAAAATGTGGCCAGTTGGCATTGCCAATGTGCCGTTATATTGTGCAATTAAAATGCTTAGAAACAGTGAATTTATACCAAAGTAGCTACACACACACCGCAAAACCGTTCCAGCCGCCGTTCAATTTAAACCTTAATAGCACCGCAAATATCTAATAGTTAAGCACATTCATACATATGTACATTGTACATATGTATGTTCATGTGTGCGTGCATTTGGCAGCCCCATAAACACTTATACTACAATTGTTATACCCAGCACCCATTAAAAATGTGGTAAACAGGGTGTTGTAGCTTTGTGCAAATGTATGTTACACACAGAAAGAAAGACATTTCATCCTGTTAAATATTTAAATAGTATATCAGCAATAGCATCGAACTCAGAACTTTTAAAAGCTATAGACTCCAAATTTAAAACTTTATCCTACATACCATTCAATTTATTTGACATTTGGACATACATATATGTTATAACTGTAATCAAGATTTACCTTAAAAGTTTCATTAAGATAGTTTAATGAGCACAGCAGTTCATCAATCTGTTTGAAGAAATTATGCTAAGAAAACAGTTACCCAGATTAAAGGTATCATTAACAAAGTTCTATATTAGGAATTTCCAAATAATAATTTCTATTTAAAGAGTATAAAGCGGAATCCTGGACGCTGGGTATTTAGTAGTCTTGCACACTCGATTAGAGCATTCTTAGTTGCTGTTTTTGTGGCTTAAACCACTTGCTCATTGTAGAGTTACTAGCAGCCGAAAAACAAAAGTTATAACGGTGCTGGCATTGCCTGCTGTCGTGCCCCTCCTCTCCCCACAGCTCCTCCCTCCCTCCTCTCTCCTCCTCCCCACCTCCCGCTTGAAAGTGGCTATAAATATATGCCGATGATTCGACTGGCGAACAGGTTTACGTTCTTTGCACATTGTTTTGACTGCCACTGCCGCCGGTTGGTTGCCATTTAGACCGTGCACCATGCTCATAGATTTTGATAGTAAGGGGGGGCAAGAATAGAAGTGGAAGTGGAAGGGGGGGAGGGAGTACTTAGAACCGTTTGCCGCCGCCGTTTGCCAGTTACAGTTACAGTTTGGTGTTTGTGCGGCTAAGTGAAACACTTGGGAAGATCTCTATCTCCCTCTCAGTTCTGCCCCAAGGCGCAACATAATGCAAATTGTAATTCATGTGCTGCGCCCCAAGTTTATGTCAACTCACGGGAATAATGACATATTTTATTTGAAGAGTATAATATTATTATAATAAATGTCGGTGCTTATAAAGAGGCAATTACAGTTCCAAGATGGATAATAGATACAAGTACTTATACAAATCTATTGTAAGACTAAAGAGAATATTATCTAAGTAAATAGTTTGTAGATGGATACAGCACTAGGTCAGTTAATGACTCTTTATGAATATTCAAAGTAAAAACTGGAGGTTTAAATTGAGTAGAAAGTATTTATTATTAAAATTTAACAATTTTTAAATTCATTCAAAATTTAAATCAGTTTGGTTAAGGCATTCTTTATATTTTCGGTTTTAATTTTATATAATGTAAGTTAACACAATTTTTTCAACTTCTATATAAACTATTTTAAATATCTATTCGAATTGTTCTTTTGTAGATTTATCTGTATACCAGGTATCTCCTAGTCGATCACACTCGACTCGTGCCTTTTCAATTTTAGGGTCTATTGTTCATGCTGTGCCGGTGTTAAAGCCATCTCTTTAGTCAATTGTTACGGCTACGATTTGGCCTAGTCGAGGGTCTTAAAATAACCAAAAATGGAGCTTACTCGAATTGGGCAGTCTTTGATGTTTTTTGTTATTCTTCTTTTGGCCAAAAAAAGGCTTAGATTTTGTTGACCCAAAAGCGCAGACTGATTGAAATTAATGTTGCAAACGTGACGCAGTCGTCCCTTAAGACTAGCAATATCTGTATTTTGTCTATAGATATATCTACGTTTCGAGACTTCATCTGCATTTGTGGCAAGTTGCAACAGCTGTGGCAGCTGTCAACAGCTTCATTTGCGAGTTGCCACAAAAGTTGCAAGTACGCATAGAACCTGGCCAAAAAGAAACAACAAAATACACCAAAGTTGTTTAGCTTTGAGTTTGCAAAAAAAAAGAGTGAAAAATAGAAGAAAAGAAAATGAAAACAAAAAGTAAAAGATCAAGGCAAAAAGGGAATTTCAAGCGGGGGTGTGGGTATGTGATAAAGGGAGAGGGGAGGGCCAGGCAAAACATTGCGGCTTTTGGCCGTAAAGCCAACTTTCTCTGCACGAGTGTTGAGATTTAATATTGTTTACCCACAATAATAACAACAACAGCAAGCAGAAATAACAACAACAACCAGACACAACAACAACACCAACAACAACAATAGCAAGCAATTGTAACCAGACCTTTTGGCTTGGCCAATTCTTTTTGGCCAAGCATTGATTTTAATGGCTTACAATCATAAAGAAAAATGCCAAAAATTAATAAAGAAAATACACACAAACACACACATGCACAGCTGTATGTATTTGCACATGTGTGTGTGTGTGTGTGTTTGTTTTACATCGCACTTTCATCGCCCTTTGTAGCCTTAAGGCGCACTTGGCGCTTATTAATTTTTTGTGGCTCTTACCGTTAACAATTTGCCATCTTGACGCAGTTGTTGTCGTTGTTCTTCTTGTTGTTGCTGTTGTTGCTTCTTTTTAGCCCAAAAAGATTAGCCGCAACAACGACGTGAGCGAGCATTTATTATGGCTAGAAAGTGCCATGTTGTAGTTGTTGTTGTCACAATATTTTGGCCAGCTGACCGAAGTATTTGAATGTTGTTTGGAAGCTCCGTAAATGACTAACATGACACTGGGACGACACAGTTGGCGCAAAGCGAAAACTTATGCACATTGTGACAAAATGTAATTGAAAAAGGCTCAGCCAATAATATTTTAATTTCAATAACTATATAATCAAGATTTTTTCACTTTTTTCACTGCTTTTTTATACATTGTTCTTTATCAAAAATTTACATTTGTTTTGAGGTGTATATGCTATAAAAAAATACGTTTGCGAGTAATAAAAATGTATAGTATTTTAATTTAAAAATAATAATATTATAAAATTTACATTTTTTAAGACAACAATTTAAAAAGAATTTAGTAAACAGCTTTATGTTATACTAAATAAATAATTAGAAAAGGTTTGCAATTAATATAATAGGCTAATCATTGTTTCAAATGAAAGTATAACTTTAGTAGTTATTATGAATCTCATTCTCATTCGTTTTACTTAAATAATAAAACCAGGACAAACTAAGCCAACGAGGTTAGAACTAAATAGTTAATGATGAGCTTCGTTCCTTCATTAAGTTTAGTGAAGAAACCTATACTAGAAGTTTTCTTAAAACTCTGCTAAGCTGCAATTAAAACTTATACGAAAGCTAAAAAAGTGTTGGCTATTTGTAAAACTATGCACATCATTTTTCAAAATATTTTAATTTCGGCTTTCTTTTTGACTTAATACCACTGTGCAGCGGTCAGAACAATTTTAAACGCTGCTCATTTTTCAAAGTTGCGGCCTCTTTAACCCAATATGTTTGTAAGACTTGTGTGTTTGTGTTTGTGTGTGTTTGTGCGTGTGTTTGGGGTTGTGTGAGTGTTTTTAATAGCCTGCAGGGTTAAAAATTTAATGGAAAAACGTTTTAATAAATCAGTTAAGTGGTCTTGCCGCTTTTTTGCGGCTAATTACACGCATTAGTGTTGGCCATGCCAATCCAGAGAGTTCCCTGGCCCAGTCCACAGTTGACTAGACCAGGCTAAGACCGAGGACGGACTGAAACTCGGCGTTAACAACCGCGGTGTTCATGTCCCCAACAAAAAATAGAACAAGCAGAAGGCAAACAAAAACAAATAAAACAAAATAATAATCTTGGGCTATTCGTAACCCGGGTCTGGACAATGTTAAGCTGCCCATGCAGCGCGTAATTTAGCAATTAAAAGCGATTAACTCACAGTCAGCTACTTAACGTCTTCCCAGATACCAGCTCCCAGATCCCAGATCGACGTCTTTAATGGGTAGGGGACCCCAAGTGGAGTTGGAGCCACTTGAGAAACTAAAACAAGTCGAAGCATTAAATGTTGCCATCAAATGTTATGCTGATTATTGAAAAACATGTTCCAAGCGACATCAACTGTTGCATTCCTCCTCGTTCCATCGATTCTCTAATGAAAATTTATTGTCTAGACTGTAGACTCTTGACGCTGTTCCGAAATGTGATTCCGTTTGGAATGTGCGGAAGTGAAATCGTTAAGAGTTTCTAATACGACAACTCGTTAAAAGTTTAATAGTTTTTCAAAGCAATTATAATGTGAACGACAAATACATGTTTCAGCATAAAATGTATACAATTTTATTACATTTACTTAAGTTTGTTTCTACATTGAAGTTTGATCTTTAAAACAATTCAGAAACTATAGCAAAGGAAGTATATGTACATGTTTTTTAATTAAACGCTGTTTCAATTCCATTCGATTCATTTTAATAGTATTATTATTTTAAAAATTGTCTGAAGAGTTTTCTGAGTTTGCACTTTCTTTAACCATAATATTATTTAAAAGTACTGCCTTAAATTGTTTAAAGAGTTGTTGTAAATATTGTATATACCCAGTTAAATTTAACAAACTTGTTTGCCATTCTACAAGTGTTTCATTTCCGCTCGTTCCTAACCCAAAATAATCTGTAATCAAATTGAATTTGATGCCCGCTTTGTCGTCACTTCACTTTGGAGTTATGCAAAGATTAAGCGAGTTACAAAAGCCATCAATGATTATTTTGTTTGGTTTATTTTGTGAGTTGTTTTTTTTGGGTCAATATTGGCAACAGCATTTGGCCAAGTATTATTTGTTTGTTGTTGCCTCGTTTCGGTTGGCATGTGAAAGGCGAGTTGCAAGTTGCAAGTTGCAATGGACAGTGCACAACTCCCAGAGTGAATGCCTTGCACCAGTTTATGTGGGTTAACTGGGCCGCCCATAAATTGTGGCACTAACTACAACAGAGTTGCAGAAGGAACCGAGTTAAGAAAGAGGGGCGTGTACCGAGGGACAGAGGAAGGGGAGCTATAACTTTCTAAACCGCGCCCCAAACATTGTGGCAATGAAAGAGTCTTCAACTTGGCAACAGTTTTCAGTCAACCTTTATGACACTTGACCACAAAACTGGACTATGAGTGTGGAATGCATTTTTGTGGTCAAGTTGTTGTTGTTCTTGTTGTTGTTGGTATCATTTCGATTGTTAACTTGGCTTTTTTTCCCACTTGGGCATAATGCAAATTGCTACAAATTAACTTGTCGTTGTTGTTTTTTTATTGTTTCGTCTTTGGAGTTTGGTGTTAGGCTGAGTTGGTTTTTCGTAACGACTTCCGTTGTGTTTGGCTTTAACCCATTGTTGGCCACGACCGGAAGTTTAGGTGCCGTTTCGAGAGCGAAAGTTGTGAAATCTGGTGTATACACTTAAGCAGAGAGGAAGAGAAATGAAAATTGGGGCGAGAAAATGGGAAACCCATGTAACTGCTTTACGAGCCACTCATCGCTACCTGGACAGCTGGAAGCATAAATTCCTTTAACCGATTCCAAATGCTTTACGGCTTATTTATGTTGTTTATGCAGCGTTAAAGGTTATAACACATGCCAAGGCTTTTTTATGCTTACACTGGCTACGGCCAAGGTAAATATGAAAGCAAAAACATTTTAATAGCATTCCATTTATATTTACATTGGCCGCAACAACAAAAAGGCGAAGATGATGAAAAATATAAAAAAAAAGCGAAGTGCTCCACGCTCCAAGGCAAATGTAAACCTAACACAACAAACCCAACTCCAAACCCCAAACCCCAAACCGCATAAACAAATCGAAATGTGCAGAGGGAGAATAACGCATTGGGAGTTGCAAAAAAGGCTTTTGATGCCCGCCAAGTGATAGAAATGGACATAGAGTTGGAGAAATCGAAGGAATCAAGTTCCCAATGACGACGACCACACACGCCTGCCAAAGGGCTCTGAATTCGATTTTTCATTTGACAATGAAAGGCAACGCCCACACCATAAATGTCCCTCGCCCATCAGTCTGACTAGATTTCGATGTCTAGGGTATCAGTGTTGCCAAGTCAGCCTTATTTCTAAAGAGGTCTGTCTTTATTTAACCATGTGCTTTAGCCTTTTAATTAAACGTAACAATATCCTATACGGAGTCTTATCCAGACTTATACCATTTCTAAAATTGATCAAATACAATTTTCAGACTTTTTTAACTAATTAAACGTATCCAATATTTATGTAGGATTTCAGCTCGGATATTTCAGCCTTTTTCCGAGGATAGATCTGTCCTTTTTTAAACTACTTAAGTCTTTAAATAATGGTAAATATATCATAAACGGAGATTTTTCCAGACTTAACATGTGTAAATACTAAGGCCAATTAAATACAACTTAAATTAATTTTCAGACACTTTTAACCAATTAAATATGTCATGTATTTATTGGCACATTTATTATATATCATTCAAAATATGATAACTAAAAAGAATTCCAGATTAATGCTTTTATTATCAAATTCACTTATAATATAAATAGACTCCGAATAATATTATTTAAATAAAAGTCAACACTTTTACTATAAAACTATTTGCCATATTTTCTGTTTTCTTTTGAATGGTTTATCCTGTTTTCCATTTATTTTTGACCAATTCGTCCTGCTTTTACGAGTAGTTGGCATCACTGTACGGTAAATGTTTATGTGTTTAGGGTATGTGTGTCTGTGTGCGTCTCCCTAGGCGCTAAAATCAACGCAACGAACTTGAAACATTTACTCTCGGACCCTCTATATCCATATCCAGGTCCCAACTGACAATTGTATCGCGATTTACCGCCAGGCAAAAGAGTTAAAAAAAAGGAGCTGAATACTGAATACGACTTTAGTTGAAATAATAATAAGTGGGCTGGGCAGACCAGTTTCAGTTTCAGATTCAGCATCAGTTCCAGTTTTCAACCTGATCCCTGCAATCCCTGCATAGACAAACAGGCGGCAGCTTTGGCCAACGACACCCTTTAATTGGCCTAATCGAGACAATAACTCAATTTCTTATCAACAACAACAGCATTCAGGCGATAATTATATTCATTAAAAATGATTTTCACAACACTATGACCAATTAGATGTCTTCGTTATACCCTGTATTTATTGAAAACTGATTAAAAGACGAGTTGAGCTGCGGAAGAGCAGAAAATAACAACTCTATGAGGCAGGGGTAAAATAACACAGTGTCGATAATAATATTCAATTAAAACGAGTATTACAACACTAAATGCAGCTGAATGACTTCTTCATACCCTGTACTTGTTGAAAACTTATAAGAAATGTTTATTGAGATCAATGAGATATGAGACTTTGATAAAATCAACTTAATCTGAGGAAAAGCTTGATAAGCATATACAAAAATTAAAGATATGGCTACAATATTTCATATGCCACAACTTTTACAACAAACTTGATAATAACATGATTTTACATATCATTTAAACAGCCTGAAATTTTTATAGTTATGGTTTTATTTATTATATTATAAAGTTAAATTAAAATACTATTTGTTTTCTTTAAATTTTATTTTAAATATTAGTGTAAGAGTATCTGAAAAATAGGTTAAGCTCAGAGTAACTGTCAGTTAACAAGTTCTTGGCAACAGTTTAAGTTTATTGCTCTGCAAGTAGGGGGAAGCTGAGGTAAGACTTGAGGTAAGGGAATATCTTTGCGAATGTAAATGCGAATGTGGAGTGTGTCATTGTCAGCTTGGCTCGAGGGTCGACAAGGCCAAGAGGGTAGAGGGTAGTAAGTAGAGGGTAAAGGTAAAACTAAAGCTAAAACTGAAGCTAAAGCTACGTGACCAAGTGACAAATTGCAATTGCAACTTCAATTTGCATGCCATGAACTTGAATGATATTCGAGTGGGTGCGGCATGCAACGTGCACCAAAATTGTGGCACGTCAGGATCTTGCCGTTCATGGTGCAACGAACTGTAAATCCAATTCCGCAATTCCACAATTCAACACTCCAACAACAACAAGAACAACACAACTCAAACAATAATAATAATAAAACCCAACTCGGGATAATATAAATAAAATAAAGCTGACATTTATGCTGAGGCGTGGTTGGCCTTATCAAGTGGCCAAGTTATTAGCCAGGCAGGCAGGCAGGCAGCTTCCCCCGTTGATCGCCTATCGTCATGCTTATTCATGTTCAGTTGTTTACAGTTCTGTCAGTTCTGTGTGTGGACAGACCACGCCCATTAGCTTCACTTAAGAAGAATCAGAAAAGTGCTGACTCCCATTTACTTTTTTAGCTGCTTAGCTGGCAAATTCTTAAAATAAACAACGAGAGACAATGATGCTCATATGCTAAATACCCTTTAAATTCCATTGAGAGTTGCTTGTCTTTGGCTTGATATAACTTTTAATTTTCTGGAAATTGTTTTATAAAACTTAAAAGGTCTGAAAATATATACAAGATCATTGATTTTCCTAGGCTAATAGCCCATATATTAATGAGAGTTAAGTTCGAATCGTTAATGCTGATAAAGATTATATATTATACACTTTATAAGAACAGAGAACAGAGTTTGCTTATAGAATCTGTAACTCTCATAAAAACAAATTAAAGTACCCTTCTTAATGCGTATAGAGTATCATAAAGTGATATACAAAACTTGAAGAGTTTTTAAGTACTGAAAGATTCCTTAGTATTATGTAATTTACAAGATCAAAGCTTTCTTCTACTATAACTTAGTTAAATTTGAATACCCCTTTAATTAATATACCCCTATTATCTGCTCTTACTGGGTATACGCATTAATATAATGATATACGAAACTTCAAGTGTTTTAAATATCTACAAAACGATTTATTTCTGAAGATTTTGAAACTCTCAAGTGCTAAGCGAGTTTATAAATCTACAAACTACACTGAATGTTCATCATAAAGTTGTTTAACTGTAGTTTAGTATCAAATCAACACTCACACCCACACACACACACACACACACTCACACGTGCATTCATACATATGTAGATGCAATCATAACTTTTGCTCACACTAATTAAAAGTTGAAAACTGGCTTCTAATTTGCAACAAGCGAGTCAGTGGCAAGTTAATTGCAACAAATCTGAAACATTTTCATGTTTTATTGTATTTCACAGGCAGCTAAAACACTTGTGGGACTTTCCAGTGACAACATCGGTCCAAATAATTCCACCAACACCCAAAATTCATACAAAAATCCCCAGGCTCACCACTGAGAGACGGAGAAGGTGACGGATACGTTGAGAGAACCAAAAACGCAAACAAAGCAATAGATCCAACAAAATGCATGAAAGACGCGTCAAAAAGTAAGACAACAAAGAAAATAAACAACAGAGATTTTTTACTAAGAAATGAAACAAAACAGAATCAAACTTAAAGTCTCGATATATGTTTATTTGGTCCCAAGACGTTAATTAAAAGTAAAAACTTGAGATTTAAGCATTTTAAATAAATTATTTTAGAAAATGGATTTTTTTTTAAATTAAGTATTAACTTATAAATCAAACCATGATCAAAATAACATTCCGCATACAAATCTGTTGAGTTTTAGAAAAGTTTTGCAAGTTGAAAGTCCTTAGAGTTGTTCTAATTCTAATGATGATTACCTCCCCTAACGATCATATTTGCTCAACCCTTACAGATTGAAAGGCGGCCATTATGTGGCCACACACGGACGCCTCACACCGGATCCGCCATATGTGCACTCCAATCGTGGCTATTCCACAGATGGCGAAGAATCGCATTCGCATCGTGGACACTCGGAATATACGCTGACGCATGAGAGAGTCTCTCCGCAATCCCAGTCCCAGGGTCATTACAATTCAGCGAGGAAGTCACGCTCCGGAAATGGACAACAACAGCACCTGCAGCATAGCTATAGCCACAGTCAAATGGGACTCTCCAGTTCGCCGGATAATGGAGGACCACGATCGTTGAGCGGACCACCGCCCACACGCCAGCCCCCTCGTGCTCCCTCTGCCCTGAGCTACGATCAGGCCGGAGGAGATGCGGGCAGCGATATTTATGTGACCAGCGCTGCCTACAAGGCGCCCTCAGAGATCAGGCAAGTTCTCCTCTTTTACGGCTACTTGATAAATTCTTTAGGGTCAGGTTTTGTTTAGTGTATTTATAAATAATTCTCATCATCTTATTCTCATCTACAGTCGCTACAGTCATCGTCCCGTGTCACGTGGTGCACCACGCAGTGTCTACTCGGTGGCAAGCACCGCCAAGACAGGACGCAGTGGACGCTCCACAACAAGGCGTGGCGCCAAGATCGAGACCATGTCTGCCCCGAATCCCTTCTGTCCAAATGTCAAGGGTGTCTGTTGTTTGATGCTCTTGCTCAATTTGGGCCTTATTCTAGTAACCCTCGGCTTTGTCATTGTGGTGCAGTTCTACGAACCTGTCTATGTGTGGTATGTTCTCTTAAATACTTAGCCAATCCAGTATAACTCCATTTGCTTTTATTTACAGGGTATTGGGCATTATTTTCTTGATCTTTGGCTTCCTCACGCTGATCGGTTGTATGGTCTACTGTGTGTACGTGTGTCGGGATGTGAAGACTCCTTCGCAGGTACGCAATGAGGATCTCTACTGGACGCGACATTGGCAAAAGAATATTGGATATACGCCTCAGGAAATCAACTATAAGGCGGATAAGTATGATGCCTACTCCGATCGTTACTCGGTCAGCAAACTGAGTGGCAAATACTCGGATCGGGAGAGTCAGCGCTATTGAGATCGTTTGAGGAATGTATCCACACACATGGCAAACAAGTTAATCAATTACCTTACAGAGGGTTGCTTGATAAGTTAACAGAACTCAGCATGATCAAGGGTTTTTAATAGATTTTTAATTGAATAGATCTTTGATGTTCCCTAGAGACGATACTAGTGTCACTTACTTATCAAGCAACCCTCACCTATAATTACCTTTGCGAGGGTTGTTTAATAATCAAGTTCAAGTTTTTCAATAGATTTTTTATTATAACAATTATTACCTGAAAAGCTGATCTTAAGAGATCGCACTAATGTCATATTTTATCAAACGATCCTCGTTTATAATCAATTATTTTATATTTACGAGAGTCGCTTGATAAGTTAGCTTAAATCAGCATGATTTTTGCGTTGATCTTTTTTGATTGATAAGCAATTCTTTATCAGGCAACCCTCGTTTATAATCATGTCTATTTTAAAGTCTAGACAATAGTTTTAAACGGTTTATTAACAAGGCCTCAACGTACCTGCTGCAAGCTGCTTGCTAGTTTGTATGTTCTTTTAATCATAACGCAATTACTATAAGAGGAGATAGATAAACAGTGTGTGAAAGAGAAGGGGATACATAGTTACAAGGAATACAAAAAGAGTATTGGAATGCTGCCATATTTGAGAGAAAGTTTTTGGCTATTCAGCGAACGTTTACTTAAATTCTAACTTAAATGCTTTATAACATGTGCAAAGCAATAAACAAAAAACTTAATATATAAACCATATTCGAGTAATAAAATGTAATGATGTAACAAAAATGCAAATTCCTCTCTCAATAATGATGGCGGTACGAGAATCTTCTTCAGTCCTCGACTTTGACACCAAAAATGTTAAAAAGATCATCATTGGTTAAATAATCAGCATTACGACGTCTTATCAATTTATCCACATTTTTGTTTAATATGCGCACATATTCACGTCGTTGTTTGTTACTGAGTTTATCCAGATTGTTGTGATCCGGAGCCAAAAAGAATGGCAAATTGTTAAGTCTCACGGCATGAAGCAAATTGACCAGCATCTGTCGAAACAAAATAAATATAAATTATATTATATTATGCAATTTGTGTTAACTTACGCGAATTAGAATACGTCCTGGTGCCTGATTCCAGTTAATTCTCTTTGTGCCCACTTCATTCAGATAGATGCTCTTCAGAAAGTAACTGACCAGACCAGGCATTTCATTGGCATTACGAAGTGCCTTCATCAGACGCAAAGAATCCTTGAGATTTTGCTTCTTCTTCTGCAGCACCAAACGCTCCCAGTGTGGAGCGCATAGAATGAAGGATCTGGGATCCTGAGTTTCAGGTTTATCGAAATATTTGCGAGGCACTGCAAACCAAGTACGCCCCTCGTTTTGTGGTCTCCTAAGATTTCTTGGCCATTCATGGGGCAGAAATTCGAAGACGGGCACAAAATCAAACCAGATCTTGCGTTTACGATTACGACGCTCCGTGGCCATCAAAGTGTGGGCGACTCCAGTACCGTGAGCTGTGTAATCCATTTTATAAACTCTTCCATCATTGCAACGGATTTCTTGCAATTTCGGCATTGCAGCTGTAATAGTGTTACGAATCCAATTTTGTACAGCAAACCGACTGATGAAAAAGCCTTCGTTATTAAAGTGCTTGACACAGGGGCTAACGTCGGTCGAAGCTCGCAAGAAGATGAATCCGGGACGATTCGGCACAGAAAGTGGCAAAAGAGTGCACGGTAATTCAATTTTCACGTGCATATCAAACTCTTCAGGCAAATCAATCTTGATACCATCCAAGTAGCTGCCACCCAAGCTGAGGCCCTTAAATGCGACTCGGAACATTGGATCGTAACTCGAAACTGCGTCTATAAATGCATTTCCAAGTATTTGCGCGTCTTCGTTAAATGTAATTCGCGTATCATCAGGAAATGCAAGTTTCCGTAATGCGTATTCAATACCTTCACCAAATGTAAAGCGCGATTCGCGAATTCGAGCCATTTTAACACAAATAACAAAAATGCGGAATAAGAATCGCGTCTTGTTTCTGGGAATTACAAGAATAAAATGATCTCCAAAGTTGCTTTTTGCGCCGTTGCCAGATCAACTGCCGCCATAACTTTGAACAAAAACAAAATTTTAGTTCCAAAAAAGCGGCGCTAGCAAACAATAGAAGGCGCCAAAATGGCGCGTACGAAAAACAGCTAGAAATAAAAAGGCTAGATGCTAACATTTTCACTGGCGCCATCTTTTGTGTGTTAGCGCCGCCACCTAAAATGTTGATTACTTTTGTAACTAGATTTGGGCTCCTATAAATTTCGTATGGAATTGAAATTATACTGCTTCTCACTCACTCTCATTGAGCAGTTCCTCTTAAACAGTGAAAGAGTGCGGTCGTGCGGTCAGTGTAAAAAGAAATTGCGTTATAAATCTTACAAATAAATATTGCTGCGTACACAAATTCAATCCGTTACAGCAATTTGAGCTATAGAATCGTATTCAAGTGCATATATAATCATATTCCTACAAATCGGTGCCAAAATAAGCAATACAAGTGAGAGTGTAATGTGTTTTAATTACACATAAATGCAAAGCAAACGCAATCGTTTGATGTGTTGCAGTTTGAGTGTAAATTGAGTGCAGTCATATTAGATGTTTTGAGTGAGAACAGTTGCTGGAAAATATATAAATATATAAAGGTAAACTAAACGCAGATTAATGCATTTCTTTAGCCAAAAATAGATAATGGCGTAAAGAGTGTGTCTTTGTTGTCGTAATAGTGCTTGTTGTTGTTGTCGTTTTACGAAAGTTCCAGTTAGCTTTGGGCTTTCGAGTGCGATTGTGTAAATGTGTGCGTACGTGTGTTTGTTTATGGCTCGTGTGTGCTTGTGTGCGTGTCAATTAGCGTTCTTATTTTGAGCGCGTTAAAAAGACAGTTA